>VXBA01002740.1:117076-153650 GCA_013399895.1 Serilophus lunatus
CGCCCCATCCCTCCCGATCCCGCCCCGTCCCTCCCGGTCCCATCCCATCCCTCCTGGCGGAGGCGGAGCCGCGCAGGACTCGGATCCTCGCCCGCTGCGGAGCCGCCGCCGCCCTCCCGGGGCCATGGAGGAGTTTCACCCCCACAACGACGAGGTAGGGCCGCCGCCTCCGAGCCGCCGCCTCCGAGCCGCGGGCTGTGCCCGGGAGCCTCCGCCGGCCGCGACCCGCCCGGTGCCGGGGGATGGTTGTTCCCTGCGGGAAGCGGCCGCGGAGTCGGTGCTGTCAGACCGCGGCCATTTTTCCCTGGGAAACCCCCCTGCTTCCTTGGGGTGGGAAAAAATCCCAAACCCGTTTCTCTGAGAAAACCCCAACAAGTGCCGTGCCCGGGGAGCGACGCCGGCTGATCCTCCCCGGCCCGGCCCTCCCCAGGGCGCCGCTTGGGGTCTCTGGCCACCAGTTTTCTTTAAAAAAACCCCAAAGCACAACCCCAAGGCAAAACAACTTAAACATTCATGGGCTCGAGGTGTCTGCCCCTGCCCGAGTGCTTGACACCCGTGGCTGTGGAGGGGCGGGTGGCACAGCGGCGCGTCCCCTGCTTCCCTTGGAAGCCGAGCTTCGCGCCGAGGAGTTGGAATGAGTTGAAAACAGGAGGCACTGAGACTTGCAGGCTTTTTTTGTGCGCTTGGGAAAGGTGTTTGGGTATAAGCTAATGGCTGTGTAAGCCGATCTTTTTGACACTAGGGTTGCAAAACCCTTTGGAAGCGCGATGTAACCTTGTTTGTTAACTAAGCCAGTCCGTGACTCCAGTAAAAACCTGGACTAAGACGCAGAGGAAAAGATTTGCCATTTGATTTTCTTGCAGAATGTTCCCTTGACAAGCATTTACAAAAGATGTAGAGCAAACCTGTTTCCAAGCTCACTGAGGCCCAAGCTTTTGGGCTCCACTCACACATCTCTAGTAAAGCAATACTAAATACCATATGTATGGAGCTGGGGGAAAAAAAAAATATCATTTTAGAATTGTAGTGACAGACCATACAATGCAAATAGCCAGACACGAGGCCTAATTATGTGTTCCTTAGAGTAAGACTGTGTCATTTGTTTACTTTTCTGTCAGAAATAATAATCATTAACTTTTATTACAGATGATCTTCAATGCTGATGAGGCCCACAACATAGTTAAAGAGGTAGGTTTTAACTAGCAATTGTATTTCAAAGAAATTCTTTACCTTACCTTGCTTTGCAGTATAGTAAAAGCAGTTATTTTCATTGACTATCCCAGATAAATCTCATATGGAAGTGTTGTTTTTATCAAATAAAGACAGAGTTTAATTTGTAGCTGCTTTAAACTTTATCTAGTTGCTGGCTTCAACTACCTAAAGGGGAGAAGGTAGATGAGAGGAGAGACAGATTTGCATTACAGTGTAAAGAGGGGGAGTGGGAGTCACAAATTGCAAGGGAAATTCACTCCAATTTTTTGTCTTTTTATCCAGAGAGGAGCTAATCACTAGAGAGGTTGCAGGGAGTGCTTGTGGGGTATCCTCTTTAGAGATTTTTAAAGCTTGACAAGGCCTTGAACAGTGTAATCAGAGTTGGAATTTAGCCTTGGCTTGTATGGGAGGTTGCACTACATGACCTTGTTGTAGGTTTTGAAAATGCGTTTGAAAACCGTTTTTTACACAAAAAGAGCAGGCTGACAAGTGAGTAGTGTGATAGTCCACATTAAATACCTAGTAACTAGAAAGTGATTAAGTGAAGAGCCTGTGCCTTACAGATGCTGTCAGGTTTTGCAGGGAAGCAGCGTTCGGAGAAAGAAATTCCTGGAGTGGCTCTGCAGGTCCTTTTCCACCTGCCCTGTAAGGAAGGGAAAGTGCTGTACTTTTGAAGCTGCTCCAGCACACCACAGCAAGCTCTTGGATGCCAGATAAACGACAATTCAACCCTTTATGTAACTGTCCCTGCCATATACGGTCTGACACAGTCTCCAGACGCTGGGAGTCAAGCCAAGTGTTTCTGCCTCTGATTGGAAGCTTAACCAGAGCCAAGGAGCTCTAGCACTGGGTACATTTCTCAAAGGACCAAAATCCCTGAGGGGTCTTGTGCCTATTCTGTCCTCTGTTGTGTTTTGTCAATGTTTGTTACCATTGTCTCTTTTAGCCAACTTTGGAACTAATTTGAACTAATTTGGCTTTTCAAAATCTGGGACTCAAGACTCTGACACAGCCTGTTAGTGGGTGGTTAGTGCATGGGATTAAATTTACTGAATCAGAGGAGAACACAGTTTTATTTTACTTAGCTTTTGCAGATATGTGTTTCTAAGCCACATTTTTCAATTTTAAGAAGTATCATTCAACACGTAATTCTAAATTTCTTAGGAGCAGGGAATGGAATTTAAGAGTTACAATTAGTGAGAAGGCTTTCTGTTCAGTCATTTTAAGTTTAAGCAAGGGTTGGATGAACATGCAATTTTCAAGCAGTTCACATATTTCTTGTGCTTTAAGATAGGATTGCTGAGTATCTCCCATATCTTCCTCATCTTTTAAAATGGGGTGTGCATTGCACTCTTGTCACTCGAGCTCTGAAGATTTTGGGATCTTGCTCACAGGCACTAAAAGGTTGGCCAGCCCAAGCTGACACTATTGATTGGAGTAGTGCCATTTTCATTACAGTAGATTTTGGAAGCCAAGCTGGAGTAGGCAGTCATTAGGAACAGTGGGATGTATTAGCTTCTTCACTGGTAAAGAGATCCATTCACTCAACTTGGTACTTAAAGCATGTGGCTAAGGTCTCTCCTGCAAGGAATGTTCGCAAGAAATGTTCAGTCAGTGGCTTTTTTTGATTCATGCGATATTTTGGTAAATTTTGGTAAATTTGTACTAAAAATAAATTTCTCGGAAGTGTCGTTTTACTTCTCATTCAACAACTGATACCTGATGATCTCAAGTGATTTAAAGTAATCTTAATTGCCAGACAAAAATCCTCAGATTATGCAAAACATTTTAAAACTCTACATTTTGAAGTAAGTTTACTGTAACTATTACTTTTTCTCTATTTTAGTGCATAGAAAGTGTTTTAGGAAAGGCAGATTATAATCACAACAAAGTCAACCAGTGGACTGCAGCTATAGTGGAACAGTCACTGACACATCTGGTAAAACTTGGAAAAACATACAAGTACATTGGTAAGTACAAGCAGTTGTGCCATGTGCAGTCATAATAAATGATTGCTGAAAAGTTCTTGTGGGTGCAGTGCTTTATTCAATAGAAAGTTTTAAACTGTAAACAAAGCAGAGCAGATAACTGAGCTCTGCTGTTTTATGGATCTTTTTTAATACCTGTGGTAAAGCTGTGGCAGTTTGCCCTGGACTGAACATGCTGGCAACACTTGAGACAGATTATGTTACATAGTCTTTCTTGAATATTTAGCAACCCCAGAAGGATTATGGATACTTTTTGGTATCCATTCAGGAAATAATTGCTATCTTAAATAATTTTTTTTTTGTCAGATTAGGCTTCCTGTAAATACAGACATTAGAAAGACTTTAGTCCTGTACACAAAGTCTTGTCCTGTTATATATATATATATATCTGTGGAAGGGAAATGAAAATAAGTAGAAGTTTAACCCACTTTGGTTCTTCTGTGGAGTGTTGATGTCAGAGCAAGTGTTTGTGCTCTGTTCTGGTTTGAAAGTCTGGGATTCAGATTGTCAGATTTTGTGACCATTACAGGTCAATCTAGAGATGCTGTGTGTTACTGGAGTGTGATTTCAGAGAGCAGTCAACAAGTATTTTTGGGAAACAGCTCCCATCAAGTGTGACTTCTGCTGTACCTGTGAGGACAGCACCTGCAAACCCGTTCTGAAGTGCACATGACACAAGTCATATCTAAGTAGTTTAAAAGATAAAAACCATAATCCTCTTAGAAAGCATTTTGTTAGAGCCGTTGTGTTTATGCAAGTAAAAATAATCATGAAATGAGTAACAAGTTCTTGAGGAAAATATTGGGGGCAAGGGAGTTGTCAAAACCAGTTTTGACTTGGCTGAATGTCACGTGTCAGCCACTTGAAAAGGTAATACAGGCTGGAGTTCAGAAGTACTGAATGATTCACCTCTTCTGCCTTAACAATTAGTTCCTTGATTTTATGACTGTACCTTGCAGTTACCTGTGCAGTGATGCAGAGGAGTGGAGCTGGTCTTCACACAGCAAGCTCGTGCTTCTGGGATACCACAACTGATGGTAAGTTTCCCCATCCAAACAGAAAATTTGTAGTAAAGGAAACATTACTTCCTGCTCAGTTTTAATAGCTGGGCTGAAGGTTTTCAGGAGGGGCTGCAGAAGGAGTAGGATGAGGTGCTTGTTTACAATCCCAGCAGAAACGTTATCAGTCAGTGCCTGCATTAAGAACCATTGCTTTGTAAATTATGAGAAGCAGGAACAGAAATGCCTTTTGTGCTGAAACATGAGTCAAAACATTAAATCCTTGTCAGTAACCATAGATTGGTTGAGGAGGCAGTAGAACATTGCTCACAGTAAACATGAGTGGTTAGTCCTAAACATGTATGCCTGCCTGCTGTGAGGAGGAGAACAGAACTTGGTAAAAAATAGAAATAGTTTGACTAACAGTATGTGTTTCAGCTTCCTGTCAGTCAGCCAGGCTCTGGATGCATTGCATTGCTTCAAAATTAGTTCTAAATACATTTTTTCCCAGGTTCAGAATATCATGGGGAAACAAGATTAAAGTAATCTTTTGTCTGTCACAGATTCAGGAAGGTCTTTTTAGGAGAAAGTGCCGAGGTTTAACCTGAAAGCAGAGAGGGCATCAAAAAGCCAATCAAAGTTAAAAAAAGTCATAAAATGAAGTTAAATAAACAAGTACAGTTTAATCTTCATGTTTCCTTGGCCTGTAAGGCATTGATACAATAGGAGAAGAAAGATTACAGAAAGTAAATACACTAGAATGTATCTGATCCAGTAATTTTTTTTCTGATTTCTTATTTATCTTGCCAATTTCAGTTTGAGATTTTTAAGGATTTTTGCAAGTCCAGCTTTTAAGGAGAGATACTGTATTTTTGTGTTAACTGTCTTAAGCATGCAAGGCTCACAAGAGCAAACAATGTACAAACTAATAAAAATGTTTTGAGGAGTGTAGTCTATTTACAGCCAAGATGACGTAATACTATTTACCTTAAATCACAGATGAATTTTTCATACTAGTTTGACATGGTTTACACCACAATAAAGTGAACGTAGTAAAGACACTGGAATTCTATTTTCATTTTGTAATAATCTCTTCTAGGAACCTGCACAGTGAGATGGGAAAACAGAACAATGAACTGCATTGTCAATGTGTTTGCTGTTGCTATTATCCTGTAGCTGACTGGAAGATAAAGATAAGCAACACCGAAGCCTTTAAAAAAAGAAATCA
The DNA here is from genome assembly GCA_013399895.1 of Serilophus lunatus. Lineage (NCBI taxonomy): Eukaryota > Metazoa > Chordata > Aves > Passeriformes > Eurylaimidae > Serilophus > Serilophus lunatus. The sequence goes on from VXBA01002740.1 coordinate 122,503, forward strand.
TCCAAACATGGCTAAATATTTCAAACTAGTATTTGGTTCTGTATGAGGAACATACAGAAGTTCTCTACAGGGAGCATACAGTCTAAGCCAGTTCTCATAGATTAGTTATCTCAAAGCTAGCAAAAAAAAATTTAATATATATGTATATGTATCTATCTAAAGAGAAAGTTTTAGTAATTTAAATATTCAGAAGTACATTAATGAGAAGATACCACAAAGATCAATGCCATTTATGTCAAAGCTAATATCAAAGATACTTTATTGAAGAGGAACAAAACGTATCAGATCAGAGGAAATGTCAAAGGGCAAGCAAGACCTCTCAGGATTATGGTGCAAATTACAAACACAATACAGAGTGGATCTATTTATAAACAGTACTGGTTCTTCGTGTTTGATTAAACAAAGCTAACTTTTACTTTGGATGCTGGTGCTTGTGAAATTGCATGAGCATCATGGTTTGGTCAGGCATGAACGTTTACATTGACATTTAATCCAGTTAAACTTTTCCCCCACCAGAGGCAGAGGAGGACTTTGCTGGGACAGAGGTGAATTATGCCTAGTCTTAGCAGAATTCTAATTTGTCTTCAAATGAAGAACCTAATGTTTGTTAGCAATTCAGGGAAACGTGCTGGGGATCTGACACCAGCCTTTAATTCATTGTTTATAAATCTGAAAACATTCTGAAGGTACTTAAATTAGATTTTGTTCTGTGATTGGAGAATTTGTGACAAGCACTTTATTGATTCCTCATGCAGAAGCCAGGAGCCAGGGCAGTAAGACTGGACCTGCATTACTCCAAAGAGGATTAAAGTGTTTGGTAAGAAGGCACACACATTTCTAGAGGCTCTTGTTGGCTTTGAAAGCACTTATCAAGGTAACATATCTGTTGTTTATAAGTGTCTCCTACACTCTCTGAGTCTAGAATTGGATCTTAGTCCTATGTAATAATACAGTTAAGTTTTTAGCACTAAGATTTTCCCTCCTTTAAAGATTTATGCAAGTTCTTTACTTTGCTGATCCAATGAGTCTTAACTTGAAATATTCCACATGGAAGAAAAACATTTGCACACATGCAAGTATTTGCTGGATTGGGGCCTACACTTTTGTTCATTAATGCACAAATTATATGATGAAGAGATGTATTAATACCAAAAATGCCTAAATGAGTGCTGCCACTAAGTGGCAGCTACATTAAGTTGTTTTTTCAGATGCTGCTTATGGACAGAAATTTTTCTTTATAACTGTATGTCTTTGGAAGAGACTGGTAACTACCTAACAGCTACTCTAAGGCTGTTTTGGATTTTAAGAAATGAATATTAAAGCACTATTACTCAGTTTTGTTTGATTTGGGGTTTTTTTAGATAACTGACATTTAGGGCCTGTAACAAATGTCCTGCACAAAAAGCAAGCTGAAAATATTGTATTGCTTATATCTTGTATATGTGTAGCTAGTGTGTCACTACAGAAGGAACATGTGTATGTGTAATTCAAAATACCATTGAAAATATCTTGCTTTGCAGACAAATAGAGTTCTGCTTTTGCCTAAGTGCAAGTAAAATTAGTACTGTACTACTGCATTTGCCTAAAGGCAGGTGTAGCGTGACGATCTATATTTATGTTGTACTGACTTTCAAATGTAGAATAATTAAACATTACTTGGGTTCGGACAGAAACTTCTGAACTATGTGCCAGCATCCAAGAGCAGAGCTGTGGAACTGACAAAAATGCAGTAGTGTCACTGATATTTGAGATTGTGCAAAATGAAAAAAAATACATGGGGTAGCAACTGGTTTGGTGCAGTTAATACAATGCGTGTAAAATAGCAGTGTGTAAAGATAGCAGTGGCTGTTATCCCCATGTAATGTGCATTCAAAAGTCGTGGTCAGAAGAAACGTTCCACATAGCCACTTGTAATCTCATTTGGTATTGTTGTTTTACTTGAATGCAAGATGCACTGAGTAAGGCTGTCAGTTTACTGAGACTTGGTGAAGGTCCTGCTGCAGAAGAACTCTAGAATAAATGCTGCTTAATTATAAGACTGCTTCATTTTCTTTCTACCAAAAAATAAAGTTTTGCCTTAGTTGTATTTTGCCTTGTGTTCTTCATCAGTATGAAGAGGAACCCCAAAAAATATTCCTCTTACTATCCTTGACCTGTATACAGTAGTGAGAATTTGGGACATACATTGAAGCTGTGCGTGCATTTCAGAGACAAAACCTTGTCAAAGGCTTGTTCCCAGACTTGGACTAATTTCTTACCCCTCATCTTCTCAGACCTCTTCCTCTTACCATATTTCTTGATGATGCAAGTTAAAGTTAAAGTTTTGTTACTACAAAAAGATTCTTATGTAACTGGAAAAAGTATTTTTGTTCCCTGTTGTATCCTTGTGAATTTATCTTCTTTCCTCTTTTTTTCTTTTCCCCATCCTCTGTGAGTACAAACAGCTACTGGTATTTAATATCTCTCCAGACAAATGCTGAACATCATTAGCTGCTTTTCCAAGTAATTGTCAAGGATAAAGCTATGAATTGCAGAATAGGAAAACCCATGAGAATATTTCACTAGTATTTTTTATCAATAGAGTATTTTCTTAGTTGTTGCAGTCAGGGCAATGAGTTACTGTTAACAAAGGATGTCTTACCAATGGGACAGAAGAGTTTGCATTAAGGTATAGCCCATATATATGGAGCTGTGTGTTCCTATGTATGATTTCATGATGAAAGACACTTACTCTTATGCAGGTTTTGTTAGCCTGAAGAGAAAAGTGTGAAGGGGAAGGTAAGGGACCGGATTTACATTTGTTACTTTTCCATTTCATTGCATGTCAGGTGTTTGCAGTATCTTATTACCCTTCTGATGACTCTCTTCTCATTACACTCAGCTTGATCAATGAAACAAGTACAAATCCTGGTATCATCAATTTAGATTCATGCAATCTAAAGCACTTCACAGAAGCCACTGAAATCCCAGCTTGTAGCCAGCCAAAGTGGAGTTGCACATGAGCGTCAGCACACTGATACTTTAAGTGCACCATAAAAGAGGGAACAGTAACTACTGAGAGTCTATGTGCATCAGTACAGTAGCTGCCATATAGAGAAAGATGGGGTTCATACTAATACAGACAGCAGACCCTGTAATGGACATTTCTTATCTTATTCATATCTTATTGGGATGGACCTTGCTGCCTCCTGTATAGTCTGACCGCTTAATTTTGTTCCCATTTAATTTAGAAAGGGATTTTTCAGCACAGTCATGGTGTGACACAAGTACAGTCAGACTACAACCCCATCATTGTATTCTGAACCAGGAAGTCCTCCCTGTGTTTGGGTGTCTGCCAGGTAAGGGGTTTGTGGACATTGGCTTGTAGATGGAATGCTTTCTCTCTCCCCCCTCCTCCATGGGAGGCTGCAGACAAACACCACATGCCCACCAAGGGAGATTTTTCTACTTTGATGAATCTAAATCAGCACTGAGTAACTGGAGGTTTTAGCTCGTGTCTTCCATCAAGCATCTGTTTTCTAACACAGGAAATATAGGTGACAGCAGCTTTATTTGTTACACAAAAGTTTTCTAAAGAGGAACAGGTTCATGCTAGAGTGACAGCTGCAACACCCCTGTAACTGCCATTCCACGCCTGACCTAAAATGACTTGAAAAGAAAATCAGGGTTACAAATGCACCTCACTGGTCACTACTGTTTTTGTCAGGCACTTACAGTCACTCTCATGCAAAAGAGCCACTAGGGCCACAGAGCACAAGTACATGAAGCAAAAGAGACGGGAAGGCAAGTTTTGTAGTCACACTACCGTTTTAAATAAACAGTTTTACTATATATTTAAGTTAATGCCAGAATGTGTAATCTATGCTTGTGTAGCTCCACAGCATAGAGACCTCATAAAGGTCAGAATCAAAGCCATTACAATCCCCCATCCACAGCGGGAGGTGGTGGGATGGACTAACTGGCTCATCTGCAAGACACTGAAACTTCTTTCTAGTCAGCAGGTTCTCCTCAAAGGTCGACTTTGGGTATAATTTAAATAATTTCTGAACAGCACCTCCTAAATCAGAAGCAGCATCATATCTGCAAAACTCAGCATCATATCTGTATACGTTTTAGGAAAGAAATTAAATACTATCTGCTCTTTATAGAGTTTACTGCAATTTTTTGAGGCAACCATTATTTAGCAGTTGTTCATAATCAGCTGGATAAATGGTAGAGGTTGAGGGGAAGAGGAATTAATGAAATTAAGTCCTTATTTGACAAAAGGAAGTGTCATCTTTCTATATAATTTACCACACACACACACATATATATTTCTAAATATGTCCATCCCTTCTTATTTATCCATTTCCCTAACAATCGTAAGTCATGCTTAGACAATTTTGTTCATTTACAATTTCATCTCTTGTTACTTATTTCCACTTCAGCAATGTCTAGGTATTAAAACAAGGGGCTCCAACAGTGTTCATACAAACAAATATCCTGTCTAAAGATAATATAATAAAGCATTTAGCTATTAACCAGCAGAAGTGAGAGGGCTAGGTAAAAGCAAGGCCATGGCTGCTTTTATTGGTACTCACAGCACTCTGCTTTGAGTGCTTTGTCCAAACTCAGTCAATAACTCTGGGGGCTTGTTGGCTGTGTGGGCTTCTACAGTGGCTGTTGAAAGTAATCTGACCAAATCACACAAGAATCTACTGCAGGGTTCCAAGTGGTTTCATTTGTTAGTTTGAATTGTGTTCGAATTGGAAATGTGTTCAAGACTATGTAATGACCTCACAGATCAATGCTGTAAAAGCTATATAGCATTCATGCCTGAGTTGAACAGGAAATTAATCTTAAACAAACTGTAGCCCCAACTACAGTAGCTAGATGGTCTGCTAATGTTTTGAGCAAATTATAGTTGCCTGTTTTATGGCACTCATTATCCCTGAATAATAGTCAAAATAATTTTTTTTGAGGGAGCAACTTTGCAAAAGCTGGCTTTGGAAGGGAAGGAATTGAGTAGCTTTAATTTAAGGTTTCTCTCTGGATCAGCTGAGGCTTAGGGATCAGTGTTGAGATCTCCCAAGCTCATCTCTTGTTAGCATTGCTTTGACATCATAAGCAACTTATGCAGTTGCCTCAGGTGTGTGACTGTGTCCGTGCAAAGTTTAGGCTTCATTTGAGCAGCAAGTGGCAAATACATGTTTTCCAGTTTGGGCTCCCTGAGTTGCTCTGCATAAAGCAAACACAGACCTCTCTGAGCACGCAGTTCTGTTGCTGCAGTGCCTGTGAGTGGGGGTCAGTCAGACAGCATCACTGGGTCAGGGTCAGCCAAGGAGGAAATGCCCCGGCTGTGGTCTTAAAAGTAGGAGTTAGAACAGTAACTTTGTTACAAAACAGAAAGGGGCAGTTACGGTTATGCCATACCTCGTGAAACCCATGCTTTCCGTGAAATTGTCACAGCCTGCAGGAAACATGAGGCTGCAAACTGCCTGTCTTTGCTGGGTGGCAGATACCCCACAGACACTCTTCTTACTTCCCTACTGGGAATTCCGGAGTGAAGGCAGTGGCTGAAGCTGTGGGCTGGGTGTGACAGTCACCTGCCCATCTTCTGACTTGAGCTGTTTTGGTATTTTGGGCCGTTCAGCCTCGTAAAAGTAAACCTTTTGGATGGATGCTTAACTGCACATATGACATATTTTTAATTTCGGTGTTGCTGTTTATGTGTTAGAACACAGTGACCACAGTAGCGATATCTATTGCTCATGGACAAATGCCAGCAAATTAAAAATAGAGTAAGTTTTATATATAACCAACCTCCTTCACTCTCATAAAAATTTGCATTATGCTTTCTCTTTTATAAGCCAAACTTTTAGAAATGCAAAGAAAAGAGACAGTGTGAAGGGGAATGGAAACCACCAACAGCTGAAACAGAAACTGAAGAAAGAATAGAGCTTCAGATTTATTTTTTATTCTCCACATAAGTAGATTATTTAGTGAATAGCAAACTCTAAGTCATAGAACCAACCCTGAAATGCAGCTGAATTTGCAGAACCTGGCCTCCATCTCTCCCTTTTGCAGTAATCTGTTTGCTCCCACAGCTCCTGTCTCGTTTCTTTTTGAAAACAGATAAAACTAATAAACCTAGCTTGGAAACCTAGCTTAAGAATTGCTCAAACAGTATCCACTAGAATGTGTGATTCTGGTTCTTCATAACAGTAATAATAGTAGCAGTAGTAGTGTTGTTATTCAAATAGTATTATTACTGTGTCACCTAGAAGCACCAAGTTGGGAACAGTGCACAGCTATGTTGGCTGTTATTCAAACACAAAAGAAAAGCCCAACTACAGCCTGAGAGCTGTTCGGTTTGACTGTAGAGATAAAACTGAAATGGATGGACACAGGCAATCCTAGGAGCATAAAGAAGCAATATCAGCCACCTCAAAGCCAGTGGTCCTGGAAAGGAATTAGAGCCCAACAGTTGTCTCAAGATGAGGACAGAGACAAAGGGAAGGTCGTTGCTGAGCATGTTGGTGATGACTGACATGTTGAGGACAATGACAACTGAGGGATATGGACTTGCCTGCTTAGAAGCTTTAGTCACAGCCTTGAAAGTCACACTGAGAAGTCAGACAGGAAAAGGTTTAAGATGAAAGCGGGAGAATCAGCAGTAGCTTAAAATAGTTTTTCAGCTATAGATGGAAGAGAAAAAGGGCTGGTAGTTATATTAGCAAAAAATTGTTTATACTAGTTTTCTAAAACATGACAGTATTCTTGAGAGTATTCTTGGATGGAGAACAAGACAAACAAGGTGAGAGATTCCCTTTGCATCTTGTGTGCCATTTACAAGATTTGTAAACTGGGCAACCTTTCCCATTGACATTTTCTTTGGCAGGAGTAAATACCCACCTGGCACATAAGGCATCACTATTTTCTCTACTGATGCCACTTCTTTGTGCAGTTACAAAATGTAGATGCCATCCCCATTAGATGGCAATGAAATGTGTTTTCATCTACAGGTAGGGGGAGAAGGGAAACAAATTAAATGGCCATGGACGTTAGCTAAACTAGGAGGGAACATCTGTTACTTCTGAAGGGGAAGTGGCCCTCTTAATGCATTACAGCTTAGCCTTTGCAAATGACTCGAAAGTAACAAGAAGACTTTCATCATTTTCTTGGTTTCTGGTTTCTGTTGCTTACATAAATGCAAGTGTGCCTGTTAAATTTTCCTACTAGTAAGTTTCGAGTGTTTATCACCCCCTCACTAAGTCTGAGAAATGCAGATTTTTTATGCACCATTAACAGTTGGGGAGTGCTTTTTTTTTCTATCCAGTCTCACAAGCTAACGCTCATATAGTGTCTGTCGTCATGTCAACCATTTCCTGGGCTGCATCAAAAGCAGTGTGGGCAGCAGGTTGAGGGAGGGGATTCTGCCCCTCTTCTCAGCTCTGCTGAGATCCCACTTGCAGTGCTGCCTCCAGCTCTGGGTTCCCAGCACAGGAAGGACATGGACCTGTTGGAGCAAGTCCAGAAGAGGCCAAGATGATTAGAGGGATGGAGCACTTCTCCTATAAGGAAAGGCTGCAAGATCTAGGATTGTTCAGCCTGGGGAAGAGAAGGTTTAGAGGTGACTTAACTGCAGCCTGAAGGTAGCCTACAAGAAAGATGGAGAGGAAGTATTTACAAGAGCATACACTGACAGGACAAACTGGAATGCATTCAAACTGAAAGATACTAGGTTACATTAGTTATTAGGAAGAAATTCCTTACAAGGGTGGTGAAGTACTGGGACATGTTGCCAGAGAAACTGTGGATGCCCCATCCCTGGAAGTGTTTAAGGCCACTTTGGATGGGCTTCTGAGCAAACTGGTCTAGTGAAAGGTGTCCCTGTCCTTGGCAGGGAGATTGGAATTAGGTGACCTTTAAGGTCCCTAGCAACCCAGGCCATTCTATGATTCTGTGATGATCTCCTTCCTTCATTACTACTGTTCACTTTCTGCCACCTTCAAGACTCCCTTCCCAAATATCGGTACAGAGATTTTACCTCTAGTTTATCACTGATGCCTGTACCCCAACAACTTAGAGCATACAAGTACTTACAGAGGGCATCACTGCATAAAGGGCTTAAATAGGATATTGTCTTCTCATAGGCTATCAACAAGGAACAGTGGGAACTGCTGTAAGTACAGTGATATATTGCAATGCAATACTCTTATGCAATGCTCAGGCCAGCACTCACATCACTACAGTTACCCTGGGGGAGAGCTTGGGTTGTTCAGGGTGCTTTCTTGGGGAAAATCTGCTGAAATGCCCCAGGGAGTGATGTGAGGGCACACGGAACAGGAACCTCTAGTCCCCAAAGATTTCATGCATTATGATGACTTTTACATTGGTACCAGCTGAACATCTGGCAGATTAATGCAAATATAGGTATTGGGACATTCATTACATTACCAACAACAATGACTAACTTGAGGCAAGATTCCTGGCTGTGTTTGCAACACTGGCTTTGCTACTGGCAGGAAAAGGTCTCACTTCCAGATGCAGCGACATATAACTTTCAGAGGTTTCCTGTAAAGTGAATACAAAATAACACTGGGCAACTGAACATCAGTTAGGGCTCTTTACACAGTATTTCATTGCAACACACTCTATTTTTATCATTATTTGTTTTGGCTTGTAGGCTTAGGTGTTTGCTATTGAGTGCTTAGTTTATGCACGTGAGATGGACAGCAGTGATGGACAATGACCCATGTATTTATTCAAACATTTGCAGCCCTATTACAGGGACAGTATTGCAGGAATTTTTAACAGATGAGAGAGACTTCCACAATTTTGAGACAGAAGACAGCTACTGCTGGTCTAGAGAGCTCTTTTCTGTCTCCTCAGAGGGATTTGCTCTACAAAGTATTTCTCAGTTGTTTCATCAGTCTTTGCTGATTATTTCCTTGCTGCTGTCTGAGCAAGGGTAAGGTCTAAGAGGGCTTGAGTGAATTTGGCACCTGAAAACAAACCTGAGCTAGCATTGGTTTTCACAGATGAACGGGAAGTATGAGAAAAAAGCAGAGGGGGTGATAAAACCACAGCAGCAACTGCCTTCATTAGCTGTTCATGGGAACTAGGCCTTCTTTGGAGGGATATTCACTTCTGCCCTGGCACCATGGCAGTGTAGGGTAGAAATTTCTTTGGTCTATATTGGCAGAGAGTCTGTGATATGAAATTGGACACTTACCAAAATGCCCTGTCATTGACATTGGTATTGACAGTTACATTTTGGCCTGTTAACTGCAAAGAGATGGTGGCCAATGCCTTGTTCAAGTCCTTTCCTATGCCATTTCTGCAACCAGGAAAATTTCACCTGAAGTTGCTCAGTGTTCTCCATCATTCAACGAGAAACCTCACAGAGCCACAGCTGACTGGGCAAAAACCGGTCAGTTTGCCAGGCAGAAGAGTATCAGTGACAAGGGAGGGAGTGAGGCCAGCAGAGGTGCAGAATGGGAATGCAAAGCATTTATATTTTTTCAGTAAGTTTTTCAACACTTTTCCACTCTGCTGTGATGAGTTTCATTGCTAGTCTCGGCTTCTTTGTGTGTGGTGAATGTAAATGAGACCAGTGGGTTGCTAAGGTCTGTATCAAATGCAAAAGCAAATGTCTGGTTCATGACAAATAACTTCTCTGGCTTGTGTCTGTGGAACTGATACTGTTTTACACAGTCAGGCATGAGGATCTTCATCCTGCAAACATTTACAACCATAGCATCTTAATGCATGCTCCTAACTTCCTTTGAGCATATATAACTACAAGTTTGGGTGTCAGGGCTTAGACTTGTCTCTAAATTATACAAAAACCTCATTGTTAGATTAAAAAATATAAGAAGTCAACATTAACTTGACAAAACCCCTCCAAAATAGAGAAGGATCCTCAGAAAAAGTGCGATAATGAGACCCTAACATTACTTCTTTTTCTTCAAAATTATCTTGTGTTTCACAGGCAGCTGTCTATTGGGTTTGGGGTTTGGTTTTTTTTGTTGTTTCTTATTTAGTTTAATCCACCATTTGAGAACTGAGAGGCAGAAAATCCCCACCCGGCACAGAAAGTCTTACAAGACTTCAAAGAGGAAGACCCATTTTGCAACCAGGGTGGTTTGCCCACCATGATGGTGAACATACAGAGTAGCATTTTTAGTCTAGGTTAAAACTTAGGTTGGTTTTCATTTGCCCATGTGCACACATTGCAAGTAAGTACCAAAGAAGGAAGGAGGACTGGATGAGACCCAGTACATATTAAGGACTTGCTTGAGTACATAATCTGACTATAGCCCAGTGCCATGTCCATTCCCAAGCCCCCTTCCAGCTTCCAAAATAAAGGTGAGGCCAGTAGAAACCATAGCTGCCTAGCACCCCATGGGGTCATGATGTTTAACTGTAAGACTAATCACAGTAGATTGGAGAGCAAGGATGTTTATGCTTATTTCAGATGACTGCTCATATGGAAAGATAGAGAAAATATTATATAAGAAGGGAAGGAAAACATGCTCAGCTGAGGCCGTAAGTGAGGCTAATTCTTCTCTTCAGTCACTTTGAATTGAACTTATAACTGCTCCCATTAGATGAAACTGCTATTTTAATGGTAAAATAACTGGCTTTTCTTTCCCTCAGCAGAGCATTTTTCATTTGAATAGGGAATGTTTTGGAAGCAAAGGACGGACGATATGCAATTGACCCTCGTCAATGAAACATGGAGCTTCCTTTCAGTGCCACCCATCCCACTCACGCTGCTTCACTCTGAGGTCCAAGGAAGCATCCTCGAGACATCCCTGCCTTTAAGAGAACCTTGATGAGAGGCCACCCTTTGTTTCCTGGGCAGGATCTTTGGAGTCAGCAGCTTGACAACAAAAGAATCAGTTTGTTGTGAAAGTGACCCTTTCCTCCATCCCCAAGAGAAAAAATCCCCAAACATACAAGGACAACATATTCAGCAAGAGGCCTAGCTGATGGCAGTGGTCAGATTGTGGCACTTGGCCACAAAAGAGGACCGTCCTTTAAGCTCACCTGCAGCCTGCTGCCCTGAGGACTCAAGCTAGTTTCTTTCTTATATTTGTTTTTCAATGCTATATTTTTCACCCATGTATCTAGATTTAAAAAACCCTTCATATTCATACCATGACTGATAATTCATGTCTTGCTCTTTTTCAGGATTTAATATAATAAAAGTTTCTTTTTGAAAGAAACTGAGAAACACTCCCTTACTTATTCTTTTATGTTTTAGGAATACAGTGATTTATTGATGAACACAGAACTACTTTTTCTGAGTTCAAGGTGACAAACAATCCCTGGTGCAAGTGTGCAGCAGGACAGGGAGTGTCACTGCAACTGACTGAGTAAGGAAAGATCCTTGGTGTTTTAAGAAGAAATATGGCGGTGTTTAGAAAAATAATGGATGAATTAAAATAATCCCTCTGAGACTCTTCATATAATAAATAGGCTGTTTCCATTAGACAACTAGCAATTCCTCTTTGCCCACTCTCTAATAGTATAAAAGCCTGATCAGAGTTTCATTGAAATCAAAGGCAAATATTTCAGCGACTTATTACATTTCAGTAGTAATATTTTTTATTTCGCAGAAGCTGTTTCTTTGGTTATGTTTATATTATATTCTGATCTAATAGATGTGCTTCAGACAGAATTAAGGGAATTTGAATATGACCCTTCTGAGGGAAAATTTCCCACCAAAAGTTGATCTTAGCCAACCAGTTCCTATTTATTAATATCAGCTTTTGACAAATGTTGGCAGTCTTTCTGAAGTAGCTTTGAGAGCTCGGATAACATTTAAAAATGCTGTAAATGGTGAACACATCCTGTCTGGCAAGCTGAGGTGTAAAATATGCCACAGATGGCTGCACAAACTTGTCTGAAACTGCAGAAGGAGACCACCACTTTCTTCTGGTTTGTAGGAGGCTTTGGCTGTAAGAATCAGCCAGCAAGGTCTTGTGCTGTGTAAGACCTATTGTAGACCTTGCTGTGGAGTTTAAAAGTCACTAAGAAGGCAAGTAGGATGAACACATAACTGATGGTATGCTAAACTGTGAATTTTTCATGGCTTTTTGCATTTGCTTTTTCAATTTTTTTTGTCTATGCTGCTGGTTTTAACGCTTTTGTTTTTTTCCCCTGCTGCTGGTATTAAAAGTTCAGTTCCCTTTTTTTTTTTTTTAAGAACCTGTAACCTGTAGTGTACACAAAAAAATACTGTGCTGTGTATGAGAGTCTTGTGCATATCAGAAACTATTCACAGTTTTTCCATAGCTGTGAATAAAGAGATCATTGCTTTCTCAAGCCTGTTTCACCATCCAAGAGACCAGCTGAGCAATGGAACCAAAAGCATTGTATGCTTTTAAGAGTGCGTTAGAAAATACATATTAAATCATTTAGCCACAAGCTTTTTCAGCCTTGAAAATAATAAATGGCAGTCTTAAAAACACAAAACCTCTTCTTGTTTGGATCCCTGCAGTGTGAATTGGAAGATGTGAAACTGAGAGTGTTCAAAGCAGCCAAGTAAAGGCTCATATGCCAGGTGTGGGACTTGGCTTGACTCCATCCTTTTCACCCCCATGCAGCTGGAGTGCCTTTCAGAAGTCCAGGTGCTTCCTTTCCAGTTCTCCACTTTCCTAGAGAGAAACAGCTGCTTTTCAGCTGTCTGAGTTCTCTCTTAGACAGAATGGCTTATGTTGGAACCCTGCAAGATGCTGGTGCACAAAGGAGTTTTCCGTTTGTAACGAACTAACTTTCGCAGTCACCCTTCCTCGGCTCCCCTTGTTTCAGGGACTGGCTGCAGCTGGGATAAGCTGTCCCTCATAGCAAGCTTTATGTCAGAATGCTTTATTGTTTAACAGCATTAATCCACAGTGTGAATTGGCTCCCAAGTGAATATGGCAGCCTTGACTCTTCAGCAGTCATGATGAATAATAGGAGGATAAAAGCAGTTAATTGAGGGGAAATTCCCTCACACAGACGAAGGAAATAGATTTCTACTAAATAGCCAGCACATGGAGTGCAGTGCAAACTTCTCCAAGGTAAAACTTGATTCTTTTACGCTACCACAACACCAAAATAATTCCCAAAAAGAAAAGGGATTTGCATTAGTGTAGCTGAAATTAGAAGCTGGGCTGACCCTCCCAGACTCCAAAGAGAAAACCAGATCCAGTCTTTAGGCTTTTTATTGAATGATTCCCACATTCTTGGGAGTTAGAAATTTTCTTTGTTAAAAATGAAGTGTACTCCTCGAGGGTCAGCTTCTGAGTTGTTGATGCTCTGCTTGTTGAGTGTGTCAGCTAAGGCCTCAGGTCCACAGAGAAAAACACCTATTCTGGAGCTGATAAGAAAATCAAAATATGGTCAGAAACTAGGTATGGAGCAGTTAGATGGTCTATATGTAAATAATTTTTAAATTCTATAGATGCAAGGGTTTTTTTCTCAGGTACAGGAACTAAAGAAGAACTGTTTGTCTCTTCCTTAAAATTTATGACTTCTTAAAACTTACTGCTGTTTCCAACACAAATGGTTGGCTAAATCTCAGTTCAGCTTAAGTCAGTGAAGACAGGTTTACTGACCTCACTGCATCAACGAACTAGAGCTTCAAAGAGCTTATGCCACAAATTCTGGAGAGGAGCTGTTCTGTTTATTTCCTACTAATATTGGCTGCTTTGCTAAAGGTCACCCATATTCAGGTTTAGTTTTTAGAAGTAGAAAGTTTTGGAGGGGTTTAGATGTCACCTGATATTCTCATTTACTTCAGCTGGAATGATGGGGTATGTTTTTTTTCCTAAATCCTCTGCTAGTAATTAGACAGTCCAAGAAGTACCTCACCAAAAAAGGATGATTTTTCAAAAAAATTGTAGGTCAAAAAATTTTGGTTGAGATGATAGATCATACATATGCTGGAAAGAGAATAGAAAATACCTGGAGATTGCTAGGAAAAAAAATGCTCCTCAAACTTTGCCAGCCAAAGGCATTTAGATAGAGGAAGTCCATAGACACTATAAATTTACACAGGTTTACCCAGGATGCTTCTCTGCAATAGTTTTGAACTCATTTTCCCAGTTAGGTCTTCCATACAAGGTTTTCTGTTTAAGGCCTGTAATCACATCTTTTTCTTCTTCATGATGCACTGCAAAGTGAGTGGCCTGTGAAAAATGAAACACGAAGGACAGTGTAAAGACAGCTAGATATGGCAGCATTATGTGCTTTTAAAACACAATGTCAATACTCAGTGAGTTATTTCCCAGATGGTAATATGGAATTTAGGGTGTTTACCAAGGAAAGCTAACTCGGAAAGCTAATGTGGGTAACGTCCTGACTCTCAGGGTCTACCCCTTCCTTTTCCCCAGACTGGGCAATCTCATGAGTTAAAGTTAAGAGGTATTGAACACAGCAATTAATCACATTTCTTTTACAATGGATTGGTTTAGTCTAAGAACTCTAAAATAAGGCTGCAAATTAAAACAAAACTTTCCCTTCAGGTACAATAATACAACTGCCTAGACCATAATGAAGTCCTGACAGTTTGTTCTCTGGAAGATTTGATCTATATGAGGAGCCTTGCCTGTGTAACTTTCACCTATACCACCTAAGTTACATAAAGGCAGGAAGATATTATGTGGTTAAGGACACAAGTTCAGGCCTTGCAGAGTTCTGCAGCCGATTTATATGGGACAAAATGTTACAGATAACTTTCTTCCCCAGCAAAAATTGTGGGACTTCTCTTCTTTTCTTCCTGTCTTTTAACATTGTGCATGTGAGAACTTCCTACCTTGGTCCTCCCCCTCTCTGTATGTCTACATGAGCTACAGCACTTTAGACAAGTGGTGAATTTTGCTACAGTGAGATGTAACTAAACTAAAACATCACAAGTGACTGCTCTTTTGTAACCCCACAGCCATTTGCAAGCATGGGAACAGAAAGAGAACTCATGAATCCTGAAACAAACATGCTGTCATCACTCAAAATTTGTGCATTAGCTTCCCCAGTCCCAAATACTGTTAATTATAGGTTTTAAGCAGCATTATCTGGTTTAGAGATACTTGCATGGTCAGCAGAGGCTGCTGCTGTGAGGAAAGCCTGCTTCCCACAGTGCACGGCCAGAGTAAACCAGAAAGGGAGTCAGAGTGCACATTAGCAGCTGATCCCATGCAATTTCTGATAGGTAGTACCTGTCTGCATTTAAAATCTCTGAGAGCCAGATGGATGCCCAGAATGAAACACCATTTGAACATTTATCAAAACAGACTTGCTCTCATTAACCCCAGTGCATGTGTAAGTAATATTTTCCACTGTGTGCTTTACCTGAGTTTCATCCCAGCCTGTAAGGTAGATGTTATAGCTGAGAAACTCTGCGTTATTCCTCTCCTGCATTTGAGCCTCCAGAGATTGCAAGAGATCAGCAAACCATTCAAAGGCATGAGTGTCCCTGCAAAGCCAGTAAAAATAAATCTGGAAGAGACAAGAGTGAGCTGTCAGGTGATATAAGCGCCTATGGTTTCTGGGTTTATGTCTCCTGACAGAGTGAGGACTGTAGAGTTCTTGTAGAAATTGTTCTGACCACTTCAGTAGATGGGTAGGATGATATCAAAACTATTGAGGAGTTTTGATGCTGAGAGGGTTGTAAAGCTGAATGATTGACTTCAAGAACAAGGAAATATTTTTCTATTTCTCTTCCACATTTTTAGTTCACAATGTTTCCCCACTTACATCCTTGTAAAAGAGTTTGTTAGGACATAAAGACATTATTTAGAGGTGAACTCTCTTTATGTTTGCTGTCAGCAAGATAAACTAGATAACAAAACCAGTTCTGTTCTCTGAATAGGACCATAAGAACAAAGTTTGACCCCACACCTCTGCACAGGGAGTTTCCAGGCACAGGAGGGGAGAGAAGGATGGTAGCATTGCTCTCCTACTGACAAAAAGTTGTTCTCTTTGCGTTAGGAGAAGGAATGGAATATTTGCTGAGGCTGTATTAGTGCCTCGTGTTTCTCAAGAAGATTGGACAACATCTCCACGGCAAGTGGAAATCCCCAGAGCCACAGTCAGGATTAGTGTGGGTGCTTTTACTCATGGGCTATTTCTCCTTTCATTATGTTTTTGCTTTTGATCCTTCTGTTTCTCTCCTGCTACCCTTGTGTGATAACTGGACTATTCCTTTTTAGGACTCACACATATCTGGAGCCAGATCACATTTGCTGGGTCTGTTTTAATTTAGGCTGTTGGCCTTTGACTATTTACATGGGCTCTGGGAAAGAGAGATGTACCTTCTTGAGTTTTAGATTGGTCGCATCATGGCAGTATTTGTACCACACAGACTTGAGCACAGATGCAAAGGGGGTGACCCCTATTCCAGCTCCAACAAGCATAACAGTTTCATAACTGAATACGTCCTCACTCGCTGTTCCAAAGGGGCCATCCACAGCTATCCTGAAAAGGAAAGTACGCTTAAAAAAAACAATAGTGAATATTTATTAACACCATTTAAAATAACAGTAAAAAGGTATTTGTCTGCTACAATGCGTAAATGCGTATTTGTACTGAATGCTAGTCAGCAAAAGGAGAGGTGGAGCTCATAGAGGAAGCTGTAAAGAGCCATCTAAGGTCCCATCTATGATGGAAGTAGTTAAGGTTTATCACTAATGCCACCAAACCAGTTGAGCAAATTTTAAGCTGTCATAGGTGTTTGTTGATTTTACCACATAGATTCTTTGTACATACTTGGGCAACTTCCATGCCTCCTGGAATTCTTGTTTATCACATCCACAGGCATTGAACAAGCCCTCTGTCCAGTCTCCTACAATACGGACATGAATACTGAAGTAATCCTCTTCGGGAGCAGAGGTTAATGTAAATGGATGCCATTCGAGTTTAGACACTGCTGGACATTTGACAAAAATGTATTGTCCAACCTCCATCTTGAAACCCTTCTTCATCATCTGGAGCTCAATTGTCTTGAAGGGATGAATGACCACCTGTGGTGAGAGGGACAAAGGAAGAAAAAAAGGGAAAAGAAAATGTGTGTCTTCACTGTTCACTGGATGTATCTACATCCTCCATCATTAACATCATCCTCTGCTATGAGAGCAAGCAAAGTAGGTGAAACTGTCTTCCCAGTAGAGCTGAGAGTGAGGAACAGCACCTAAGAGCCAGATGAAAGCCTGCAGAAGATGCTGAATTTTTGGTTGAAGTAGTTTTTCACACCATTCTTGCAGTCACTCCAAAAGGGACAGGCCAGATCTATGCATGAAAATTGTTAATTCCAGATGCACTTTACACAGTGGCACAGAGCACAGTGTTAATGGATCTGACTGTATATATAGCGGCAAAAACATAGAGCTATCATACAGATAGGTAGTACCACTGGGAACTGAAGGTTTCTTATTATGGTTGGGTAGGACCTTAGCTATTCTTTAGCTAAGAATACATAGAAGCAATATTCTAAAAACAAGGCCAGTAATTATGTGACTATGAGTTTTTAATCCTAAAGTTGTCCGCCAAAGTTATTTTCATGTTTCAAAAGAGATTTTCAAGTTGGAGAATCAGGTCTCTCTGTCTGTTAATGTAAGTTTTAATAACACTGCTTAGGAGTGTGGAAGAAACTTTCTACCAAATGGGCACTAAACAGGCACCATATATATATGATGTAGAAATGGCTCATAGATATTTTAGTAAAATTAACAAAAGCATACCAGTATAGGAACCTTCCAACATGCCAGCATTGTTTCAGAGCACAATAGAGACATCTAACGTCATCCCCGAAACCCTATGGTTTGAATAGGGTATGTCCTCAAGATGCAGCACAGCATCATGTGAGGAGATTACATTGGGAAAGGCCAGAAGTGTTCATACGTTTGAGCTTAGTGCGCTGCTAATTTGGCTGTCAAACTTTTAGAACCACTGTTAAGCAACACACTGTGGGGAATGGAAGATCATCATTAGATTTGAGTGCATAAAGCAAACCCCCTCTAACGCTCATTTTCAGGAGTAGTCTGTTCTATACCTTAAATTACACTTAAGTCTGTAGAATTTCTGCATTGTGGAATTTTTTCCCTCAATACAAAGAAAATTAAGATTCAGTCTTGTGCCTTTTCTAACTTCCTCCTCTTGCTCCCTTTTAGAGATGGGCTACATTTAGATATTAGAGGTTTGCACCATGACTGCTGGCAGAAAATGCTTTTCACTCACATCTTTGTTGTGTAGGAGCCTCTGGCTTTGCTGCACCAGTTGGAAAAATTGTCAGTGATTTCCCTGGTGTTAAATGTGTCATCAGCACATACCTTTGTGATAACAACCTTCTGCTGCGACCTCCAAAACCGCACCAACCGCTCACAGAGGTACAGAAACATAGGACCTACTACCCACTTCCATGTCTGTAAGCAGAAGAAATTGTCAGGGATCTCCAAGATAATCTAGTTGCACCCCTCAAGCCATGGGCAGGGACACCTTCCACTAGACTAGATGGCAACTTCGATTATATCAAACCCTGGAAATACTATAAGCAGAGATGAAATTCAAGGTCCCTCATTAACTAGAGTAGGCAACCTTTAAGACATACTTTTACCTTCAGAATTCTGGTCAGAGAGAGAATTTCTTTCTCTGTCAATCGTTGTAGCTGGCTTTTTAGTTTCTATCAGAATTTCAGCAAAGTATTTTTCTATAAGCAGTTTTGTCTCTGTATAAAAAATGAGTTAACTAAGTGAAATGTGGAGTAAAACTAAATTTTTACTGATCCAGGTCTGTATTACTACAGAAAAATACATGGCTTCTCTTAACAGATCAGACTGAAATGTGAAAGAACCAGCCTGGTTAGGCAATAAAAGCTAAAGTTTCAATGTCACAATTCCAGAGACATTAATTTCCTGTGAATAATCATTAGTCTATTAGGCTGGAAAGACCTAGAAGCCATCGTTTACTTTTGTATAAACAATTCTCAGACAGCATTTGCTCTTTTGCTTTGACTGTTAATTGTGGACATTCTATGGTACACTGAAAGTAGGTTGCCTGTCTGTCTGCCTATAGTCCAGTTCTGCTTATTATCCATTGTGTAGAAATCTATTGCTTCACGTAAAGAAAGCTGCCATTGAAGAGTACTGAGGGTTACATAGCTGTTTTTCTATACAAGTGCATATATTATTTTAAAAAATGAGTAAACTGTACATATTTTTGATTGGATTTACACTCAAGCCAGCTGTTCTTACCATAGGAGGATTCCCTGAAAACTGAGGGATTGGGCAAGCCTTATTCTTCCCCCACTGAGTGAAGTTCTTGTAGCAAATCTCTGGATTGTGTTCAGCCAGACTCTCAGCTGTCTGCCCCCGCACAATACGCCTGGAAAAAAGTAAAGGTCATTAAGGCAGTGAAATTAAAATGAAGGTATCTGTCCTTTATCATTATTCTGTTTAGGTACTACTCTATTTATATGGAGCTGTGGACTTCTGCACTGCTACAGCTTGGGTACAGCTTTGCTGCTCTAATCAACCCATAAAATTGCTATTAAAGAAATAAAAATGGGGAGGAAAGCTTGTAGGAGAAAATACTGGATTAGGTGAGGAACTGAGCGTTCTGTCCATTGCCATTTCCAGGATGTGGTCACAATAGGAAAGCCTGATTCTTTTCTGAGTTATCCTACTTTTCAATTAAAAAACCCCAACCAACCCCAGAAACAACCAACCAGCCAAAACCCACCAACGCTCCCCCACCAAAAAAAACTCTCGAACAAACACAACCAAAAACGCCCAAACCTGGTATGGACAAGCAATCAATTTCCTACTGACCAGTACACAAACTATTTCTGTTGTTTGTGTTAGAAATTTGGAGAGCCCTTTCCATCATACATTCTTCCCTTGACCCTTTCTCTCCCTCTAAAGCTGTGGAGCAGCCATTCAGATGGTGTGAATGAACACAGATGCTTCAGACACAAAGCAGCTATGCCAGCTATACCAGTTTGCCTCAGCTGATTATCCAGCCTCTATGTTCTTGCTTAGTTGGGGTTTTTTGGTGGGTTTTTTTGGTTGTTTGTTTTATTATAGAGAATCATGACTGATCCAGTGCATCTGTATTTCCAGTGGCAGAGTTACTGCTGAGAGATAGTTTCAGTTTCGAGGGCAGAAAGTGTATTCTAATTCACTATTTCCTGCCTTTGTCTGGAGTTCTGCCAACCTCAGGGGCATGTGAGAGTCCCTAAAATTGTGGTAATTAGTAGGTGAGGATCATTGTAGAGAAATTCAGATTATGATCTCCTGATTTTCCCTAGAAACAATCTGATTCTTATCAGACTGCTCAGTTTTATGTCTATATAATTCTGCCAATATCTCCTTCCCATGACTTCTATTTCTGTTTTTCTAGCTCCGTTTCTGTAAACTAGATTATATTTCTGATATTTCAAAAAAATCCATAGTATCTAAGTCACATGCATGTCTAGCTTTGGGTGACAGATTTATCAGAGGATTATTAGAAAGCCTATGTACAATTTTGAAATTTAGGATATTGCACTGCTCATAAATATTACTAATCAACCTCTTCCTCATTAATGGTTTGATTAATATCCCGCCTGAAAAATAAAGGGAAGCAGTGACACTATCCCAGGATCATCACGAGTTGCAATTTTTAGGAACATCAGCAGCTGCAATTTACTTCCCCACTACTGGTAACGGGTTCAGCTGAGCCACCCCCAGGATGAGTTACTGGAACAGGAGAAGCCCATTTCCTCCACTCGTGCCTCACTGCTTAAGGGAAAGGGGGCCTGAAGGGTTTTGCTTTGCCCTATGTTCCGTTCAAGTTTTGACAATGCCAATACCCTGTACAACAGCAAAAAAACCCTGTTTTCCTTTACTACAGTGTAGATGCTCTTCCAGTACTGTAATTAGGCTTTCAGTAGTATAGACTTATAATTATTTCTTTTTCTGGCTGAAAGTCTCTCTTTAGCTTCCAAAACAGAGTGAATTGCACCTCTATACTATCTCCTCTTTACATTTACTGTGTTGGGAAATTTGGGACATTTGTCTGTGACACATAGCTCATGCACAAAAAAAATCAGTGCTACAAAAGTACTGTAACAGCTTTTGCCAAAGAAGAAACTGCTCCTTTGGTTCTATTAATGTATATATATATATTAAAAATACATATATATGTACTTACGTTTATATATATATATATATTTACATATATATATGTGACAGTCTTCAGTCTGCTGAGATAAACTGACATCTATGCCTCTTTCTAACATGTTACTTTGAGACTGACAGTTCATACTCATTCCACAGCATCCATCTTGGCACACCTAAGATGCCTTCTTGAGTGTAACAAGCCTGTCCCATATTTCTTAGCACATTAGTAGTTTCTCTAAACTGAAAATATCATTATTGACTTTAAGGCCAAATAAATGAGGTTATCAAGTCAACAGCCAGAAAGCATCCTTCCTTCTACAGATAATGACATTCCTGTGTTTATCTCCTTCCAAAGGATAGCTGAACTTCTTGGACAACCACATTCTACCCCACTGCGGCCCAAATTCTTGCATTTTCCTTCCAGTACATTTAAAATGGTGGAAGTATACTGAACATTGAAATAAAAGGTCAGCTTTTGTGAAATATATGCCCTTCACTGACCTCTAGAAAGAGTAATGCTTGCTTTCTGATAGCACTGTGTAGTAACTGTTGACAGGTTTGGACATTGTGTCAGTATCTATAGTATATTTGCTGCAGAAAATATGAACGACTTGTTCTTTTCCTTCAGGTTTTGCTTAAACCTTCTCCTTATTTTTAAAGTTGTAACGGACAAATAGTTGAGAGTGATCCCCATCTGACTTTTATTTTTGTCCTTCCTGTTTTACTCTCATTTCTGTCTTTTTTATGGCTTTACTGGACTGAGAGGAAGTGCTTTTGAATAGTCATTTTTTCTGGGCATTTTTAAAGCACTTTCTAATGCACCTAGAGTTTCCTTTAAAGTGGATAATGCACTATAATTATGAACTATGAAATGTGGTTTGGATACTTGAGTCCTTTTTAAAATTTATTCATCAGTTTTTGGTTTTATAAAATGAGACTAAAATTTATTTCTTAAGAGATAAAATTGTGTGGTACTGAAACTCTTTCATTAGGCTTTTCAGCTATTTCCAAAGAAGATATGGAATGATGCAGAAGTGGAAAAAGATGTTTGGCTTTTGGATTTTAGAAAAACTTACAGTTGCCTGTATTTGAGCTGCAGCTGCTAAACATCTATTCTCAAATGCTACTGGTAATGGAAGTTCATCCAATCTGAAACACAAATCTGTAGCTGTGATTATTATAGTTTTAATTTACTCAACAAAATTCTAGACTCTATATAAATTTTATACTGAGATCTCCTTACATGTGTGTGTGTGATGCAATTCCTTTTAGAAGAGAAAGGCAAATTAAACATTAGAAACAGGTACCTTGGAAGAGAGCTTTAAAATTAAGATATGAGAAGATGTTGAGTGTCAGTGAGTTAAGTATGCCGAAGTCACATGAAACCCCATGTATGTGGACAGCTTGTTGCAGTAAGAGCCTCTTGGTTCTTAGAGCCTGGATTGGGCCATCACTACCATCTAAAACAACTCCTAACAGTGCCTTGAGTCCCTACACTCATGTGGGTAGAGGGCCTTAAATTAAGATACAGTAGTTATCACATATTTTGTGATAAGTGCAAATACTCACCCAGCACCATGGATGACAAGGCCAATAAAGAAGATGACAAAAAGATGGTGGGTGTACCAAAATACTTCAAAATATGACCTTCGGATGGTTTTGGTGGATGATGTGATGATTAGAATGAGGGCCAGTGTGATGATAACACCCGTGAGACCAGCCAAGTATGTGAAAGCCACATATAAGCCCCCTACGGGATTCTGTGAAGTAAATGCACATTTATTTTGGTTTAAGGAAGGGGTTGCATCAAAGCGGAGCCAGTTGATTCATCACTCACCAAACCTTTTACATTAATACAAATCTTTAAGTCATCCTCTGCAAATTTGTATGCCAACAACGCCAAAATCCCACTCCAGTCAGAAGACCGCTTTGCAGGATATTTGTTTCTATATAATGATTTTAAACCACTTTGAAATTCTCAGGGGGAAAAAGTTTAAAGTACCACCAGAATTCAGCAACAATATTCCTGACAAATATAGAGAAACTAATTATACAAGGTTTCACTTCAAGATGGCCCAAACTCAAATTGTGCACACCAGAAATAGGCACTCTGGTCTTATATGATCATCTAAAAATATTTAATAATGATTTCACAGCCTGATGTCACTTACCCCAATATTTTTTCTAAAAAAGTTGACATAGCTTTCATGAGGTTTATCGCCAAGGCTAGAAAGCACAGCTGCCAGATTTTCTTTCTCTTCAACACGGGCTTGCACACTCCACTCTACGTTGAATAAGTGTGCAATGGTGTGAATTGCTGGGAGTGACAGGAAGGGAATAATCAACATTAAGCACAAGTACTCAATGATTTTGGGTAGTATTTCAAGCTTTGTCACATTTGTCAACTGCAGCTTAAAAGTTTTACCACTCTCACCCTCTTCATCACAATTTCAGATCACTGATGTGGTTTACTGTTAAACCTTTACCCCCTGAAGTTTACGTCTTTTGGGTGGGGGAAGGAAAGAAAGGAAGTTTCCAGCACACCTTTGTCCAGCAATGCTTTCAGCAATTCAAATAGTAGTACCTTAATCCATGGGAAACTGAAGTGTGGCTTAAATTATTTATCAGGATCATCCTCATCCAGGATTTCTGTAGAAGTGCCAAGAAGTGAATCTGGATTTTCTTGGAGTCCCATTTGCTAGTGCTGATTTGCTCTGCTGTATTGCTAAACACCATTAATTTTTGCCAAGCTGGACATGTCCAAAACCCTAAAAGAACTGAGGTATTTCACACACTTGCACTACACATTATTGTGGGGGTCATCCATGCAACACTTCTTGAAATTTTTTCCCTTTTGTATCACTAAATACTTATTAACTTTCAAACCAGGGAGTGATGAGAACAGATCAAACAATCCACCTCTGCTGCAGACCTCCTTTGTGGCCTGATCTTAACTGCATCACCCTGCTCCTTTTCTATGAAGTGGTGGTGAGATTTTAGCCACAGCTGAGAAAGGGAACCTGCTCAGCTCAAGTAATATGCTGATATAAGGACTGTTCCAGGATGTGTGGTTTGCATTGAGAAGTGACAAATTTGATGAAAAAAACACCTTAGTTTAGGAAACGAGTAATAAAAAAATAAAAGCATTTTCACAGCCAGTCCAAACTTTTAATACCCTTTTTTCCCCATTATTTTTATTATTTGTTTCAGACATGCCAGCTAAGAAATAAGTCTAAACAAGAATTAAAGCCAGGATATAATGTTCTCTGTTAAACATCCTTTATTAAATGATCATAAATAATGCTGATGGTTCAAAATAAAAGCACTCTTGATTATCTTTTGCTCTCTGCCAGTTGACAAATACTTGGAAACTGATTTAAACTTCAGCACGTGCAGAATCCTATAGATTAATGAAATCAAGTCTCTTCCCTTATCACTAAAAACTTGAATCCCACTTAGATTCTGTGTGGAAAATGCACAAGAAATCAATTAGAAAAGAAACATTAGAATACCAACCAGTATGAAGGGCGATCATCCATGCCACCATTTTGTGAAAGGTGAGGTTCCTGTCCAGCTGTCTTCTGATACGGGTGGAGCAGCACTTTATGTGTGAAGAAAAAACATATTTAAAGACTATTTGTATTGTCTATGCATAATGTTTAAATGCAGGGACAAAAACAGAGGTCCTGAGCACAACAACTTGTGGCATTGCTAAGGAAAATCCAGAATTCCTAAATATAGACAAAAATATTTCCCTCTGTACTGGGAATAAGAGATTATGTTTTAACATGTCCTACTGAAATAAAGTATTTGATAATGAGGAAAAACTTAAAATCCAGTATGACTAAGGTATTTATCTTATCTGTGTTAAATTACACCTCATAAACAGGAGAGAGCATGGTCTGCCATGACAGACTGACTGATTTGGTAGATTTCCAAGCTGCCACTTAGCAGCAGGATCCTGTTTTAGTTCATGTTGTAGAAATGGACTATGAAGTTTGAGTATTAACTGTCTCAGGGAGCTCCCATTCAAATGTTCTAGTCACTTAACAACGATAATACAAAGAGATTCCTTCCCCAAGATACTGGGTGTACTTGCCAAGTATTCACTTACAACTTGTCGTTGGAGTTACCCAAAAAGAAACAATCTCTGCTGTTGCAAACCAAATAAATTAGTTCTTAAGAAAAGCAGAATATTTTCATTAAGAATGATGATGGTTCCTAATAGACACCATTTGAGTTGTGCTGCAGTCATTGGGAGTTATCCTAAAACTTTAAGTTCCTGTAAAGCTGGCATTTGCTGTCTCCACACAGTAGAAGGCATGATTATCATGTGTTGTCTTGGTGTTGTGTTTGCTGACTGGCCGAGGGAAGTAAACACTATGCAAACACAAACGTTTCCTCACAAGAGGCAGAGACTGTTGCAATGACTTCAGTAGACTATAACAACAGCCATGAGAAATTTTGCATTCTCTGTATCTTGAGACACAATTAAAAAGATTCTAGAACAAAAAAAGTAGTGTAGTGAGGAAGCACCAACTCGGCCCGACTCCCTTGTAAAAGCCAGTTAATTTTTCTGTTTAAGAGAAGGCCAAGCAATGGCACAGGGCTGCTGGTTTCAGAAGTCAGACTCATTAATAACAGTGATAAACACAGAAATGAGAGGCATACAAAGACAACACAGCTGTTCTCTCAATTGAAAACAAATAGCTTTGTAACATGGGATTTTTGGGTGACAGGATGGAAAGGGCAAGACTTTTCAGCACATCCTTATTAACAGCGGGTTCGAACAATTCTCTCTTCTTGACCTAAATGACATTGCTATCGGGAAGGTCACTACCCTTCCAAGAAGTTATTTGACATTTAAAAATCCTGGGTTTTCTTAGAGATCCTTACAGCTGTTACCTGCAGAGTATAGCTAATTAGAGACAACTGAGCATAAGCAGCTGCACTGCTGTGCTAAGGCCACCACAGTGCTGACACTGCCACTGCACGCTGGGCCATGCGTGTTTTACTTAAGATGTGAAATTACATCCTTCCTGAGGAATGGTTTTATTGCAAAAAAGCAACTGAAGTTAAGCAAACACCAACTGTCTAAGAGCCCTGTTTTATGCCTTTCTCTGCCCATCTTGCTCATGCTCAGAGCCCTTTGCTTCCTCATTCCTAGTTATCAGCAAGAGAGTGCTGCCAGCAAAGCTCCGAATTTTGGCAGATACTAGTCGACCTATCTCAGGGCAGAGGAATAACAGCCTTAACCCTATAGCTTTACTTACTATTCTTTTTCCTTTTACATACATAGAGGGTATGGCTGTCTGCTTTTGTAGCAGCCCAGAATCTGAAGGAGTAGAGGAAAAACTGAAAGCCTGATGTGTGTGTTTTCAACTATATGTTCCTAAGTGTTATGTCTTAGAAAGTTTAGGGCACTGATCTTACTCCTAAACATAATTAGGAGCTTAACATGGCAGGCACATCTCATGTATTCAGCCATACTTATAGTCATGGTAGATGTACTAGATGGAGGTACAACCTGGGTTGTCTCTGATTATTTTATTACTTCATATTTTCTTATTATTCTCTTCCTTTATGAAGGACTCTTGAAACACTTCATCTATTTTACCACTTCCTCTTCTGCTCTGCTTTTTCAGCCTCTGCAGGCTGTCTCGTTTGCATGAAAGAATTTATACCAGATTTACAGATGAAAATCAGCTTCTGTAAACTGGTTTTGTTGATCATTAAAGTGGCCAGAAAGAAAGCAGGAATCATTATATATCTGGAAGAACAGTTCACGAGCTTGAGGAGAGTATTGCTTTCTCACTGGACCATGGCCTGCATTGTCTGCATTATTTCTGCTGCAGTATCCAGAAATCTTGATTTTGGCAGTATGATACAATCAGTACTATCAGAGAAAGCTTCTCCAGCTCTCACTTAAAATCTCCTGTTCTTCCCCTAATGGTGGTTCCTCGGGGCTGAGTATAACACCCGCATTTGGGAGATGGAAAGGGTAAAAAGACCTGTGAACTGTTTCATCCTGAGATGGAGATGCAACTCAGACAAGAAAATGTAATTTATGAGCCAGCTGGAAAAAAGTGCCATTCTGAAAGTCTGTGAAAGACTGCATTTACCTTAAGCACTGAGCATGCAAAGACAGCAGACATGGGCTAATACCTCCTTCTGTAAGTGAATGTGCAGCAGTGACAAACAAGCCAAATGTGTGTAAGCACCAACAGCTGCTGCCAGCCAAAAGAGGGACTTTGCATGCAGGGCAGCACCATGCCCAGGAAGCAGCAAAAAAGGGGGGACTCAAAGGATGCTAATTCAAGGCTAAACCTCTCGACAGAGCCCTGGGTACACCCTGGGCAACAGACCTCAGTCTTGCTCATAGCTAAAACTACAGGCTTATCTGCTTCTTAAAAGAGGACGTCTCCAAAGTACGGTATATTTGGGGAACTTGGACAAAGTTTCTCAGAATATTTGCAAGGCTGTTTAGGTTATTATCTTGCATAAATTTTTTAATACTTTCTTCATCTTACCGCACTTGATCCTCTGAGGAAGGAGAGCAAGTTTCGACATACTGGCAGGAGAATCAGCATGCAATTGAAATTCAGGCAAGCTGCAGGGGCCCTTGCCAGGGCTAAGGCACGCTGTAATTGGAGAGATGCAGTTATTAAATGCACAGATTTAATTATGTATGATATTACAACAATGAGTGTAAGTTCTGGAGTTCACATTAACAACATGAATATTCACATTTTACAGTAATTGTGCTCTGGTCAAGTCAGAGACATAAATGCAGGCAAAACATTCCTCCAGATAGACACCTTCCGTTTTCAGTTTTGAAATAACATGGTTGTATAAAAAGCTCCCTGTCGTGTCTGGCAATCAACAATCAAACACAGATGCAAATCTAAGCCATTAGTAGAGTTTTGTGTCCCAGGGTTATAAATCCAGTCTCACTTTACTGCTGTTTCAGTTTGTCTGGGGGTTATGGTAGATGGACAGCTTATGAGGGAAGTGGTTTAAGTTCTCTGTTGTCAGTAAAGGTAGTCAAAGGAAATCTGTTGCCTTGCCTTTTAGGAATCTGTTTCCTTAATGTTGGTCTTCGCACTCTGAATTATTTCAGATTTTTGAAGATTCTTTGAAATCAGGGAATAATGACTATATTAATCCAAACACAATGAAGGGAAGGAAAAGATGTTTTCTGTTCTGAAATGGACCCTTTCAGTTTCAGACCACAGCTACTGACTTGGGGTTACACTGAGCTCTACTTATCCAAGCACAGGTCTCTGTGACTTCAAAGGTAACTGCACCATGATTGCAGAATAGGACTTCACACTTTGTTGAATTAAACCATGGCTTTGCAAACCTTTGTCAAAAAGCTGTGTTCTGTAATTTGTATCTTAGGCTGATTTTTATGTCTGTTATCAGGGTTTAAAATATGTGAACAAATTAATTTTCCCTGTCAATTGGTCATGACCTGTGGTAGCTTTGGAAGAAAGTAGGACACTTTAAGCTGCATGAACCAGTTGGATTATACTGAATAGTCCAGGATCTGGAATCACTTCACTACTTGACTGTAAATCAGACACTTGATGAATATGTGAGGGATGATTGCTTTTCAGAGCTAATATCTTTGTAAAATATTCATGCTCTGAAAAATAATTTCAAGGGGAAATGATCCCACAATAGTTCAATACCATTTTATTCATCTTAAGCTTGATAAAGCAGCCGCAATTAATGTTTACTTCATTTACACACAATACTCACCTGAAAACATGTTTAGAATGGGATCTCTATTTTGTGTTCTAGCTTTCTGATGAGAAGCACTGGATAGATATCTGCATTCAGTTAACTGTTTGCATGTGACTTTTAACTCTCACATGAACCTGCTTCTCCAGCCACTTGATCCTGTTTCAATCAAGTAAAACCAGGCAAAAATGCTGTGCTCAGTCTATGCCAAGATAATGATGTCTTGTACTTACGCCAAGGAGTACTCTGGTGTAGAAGAATTTTGGTGGGACATCATACACAAGATAGTACCACCAAAAGAGGAAGACATTTAACCCCAGCCACACAAGCTGAAAAAGAATTAAACAGGAGGTTTATGGTTCATTGTTAGAGATCATCCATCTGAATTTACAGAGTTCAGAAAATGGTCAGAGTTCCCTGTGTTCCTGTTTGCACAGAGAAGTGTACTGCAGAGTATAAATGTTTCAACAGAGGTGATAGAAATTTTCCTGGTGTAAATGGGCTCTGACACAGGCTACAGAAGAAGCAATAAACCAAAATAGAGCAATGTGTAGCTGAAATCTTTGCACAGCTCAAGGAGTATATACACAATTGCATCAGGACCTTCATATTACAGGTGTTTAATTTTGTGAGTCTAGATGAAACTCCAAACACCATTAAAGGTTAGGGACTTTTCCAAATGGCAGTTCCTCAGGCACATTAACCTAAGTAAGAGGAAGACTTAGGAGCTGTGACAAATGATGAAGAAGCTTGAGATCTAAACATAGATAGGCTCAATTACACATAGGGCTGAATTTAAGAGGAGTCTTTGAAGGTCTGAAATCAGCCATCAGGAAATATTCAACACAGGCCCTTTCGTAGCATGTAGACTAAACAAAACTGGGCTTCTTAGTAGCTGTACTGCAGACTTTTCTCACCCTTACACATCCCAGCGTTCCGGTTTCTTCAGGGAAAGACTAGTTATCAACTCTTAGGTCCATCTGGGCAAAGAGATCATTGTGAATCTGGGCATTTGCCCTCCTGCAGCTGGTTGGCTGATTTCATATCCCATATTGAAACAGATCTGTATCAGTGCACACTCAGTCTAAGTAGATTTACTAAGTGATGCATGAAAGAGAGAAAATCTGAGAACTGGGAGAAAACTCAATCTCTAGTTAGAAGTTAAGGATGCCAGAAGCTATGACATTACAGTCCCTCACCCCTCCTAATACATACGTTTTGCTACTTCATTTAGCCCAATTGATACAGTATAAAAACCTGGGATTAGTTCAGATCTTGGAAATGTAAATAAATACTGGGAAATTAAGGGATTTCCATCAGGGTAAGGCAGTATATGGGAAATCCCCGAGTCCTCATTGAAACACCAAGTTCATCCAGGATTAAATGCTCAGAATACACTGTCACATACTCTCACTTTAAAGAAATATCCTAAGCATTTAAAAGACCAAGACTTTTGGCCTGATCTTGATGGATTTTTACAGTTCTTCTTGGTGCTAACCTCTGTGGAACACAGACCCTTTGAAAACACTGTGACAACCGCTGGCAAGAGTTAGCCATCCATGCTTTTTAGCTAGGGCCAGTGGAGGCAACATAGGATGAGGTTCAGGCTGACATGTTTCTTTCCTGTTGAGGTGCATCTAGAAATCGTGTCTGTCCTGTTTCTGCTAAGCACTGGACAACCCTGTAGCTGGTCAGTGTGAAGCAAAGCTGCAGAGGCCAAAGCAGAACACTTTGGTAAGGATTCCAGTAATCTGTCTTTTTAGCTGGTTTTATCAGTGTCTCCATTAGTTTCCTTCCCTGATAGCTGATCTTGTTGTAGATTTGAGATTCTAAAACCAAATTCTTTTTTTTTTTGACAAAATAAATGCTTCCTACTTAATTCTTCTAATATTCTAGCTCTGGTGGGGGAAAAAAAAATCCAAAATTCACCTCTTGGCAGTCTCAACTTCGCCAAGTCACTGAAGGTGACAGCAAACACAGTTACTCTCTTTCAAAGCACTAACGTGCCAGAGATGTGGGTTTATGTCCCTAAACTAGAGCTACACATCTACAATGTAATGTGCAAGTATTGATTGTTCATAGCAGCAGAAATACCTGTTTGAATAAAGTTGTTCCCATTTTGGTCACCCCAGATATCTTAAGTTCTCTGTCTTCTTTTTCTTCCTTGCACCATTTATCTCTACTAACCACACTTGGCAGCAATACCTTCACTGCTCTTACATTTTGGTGCTGTATATGTTTTTTAAAACATATATGTATATGTATATGTACATG
>VXBA01002743.1:3379-27788 GCA_013399895.1 Serilophus lunatus
GGAGGGTGTGGGGACATGGGAGAGGTGGGGACACTGGGGGTTTGGGGACACCTGGGGGGTTTGGGGACATCAGGACACTGGGGACATCACAAGGGGGTTGGAGACACAGGAAATGTGAGAACAACAGGGATTTGGGGACACTGGGGGGTTGGGAACATATCCAGGGACATTGGGGACATCATGAAGGGTTTGGGGCTATGGGAGACATGGGGACACTGGGGACATCAGGGAGGGTTTGGGGACATCAGGACATTGGGGACACTGGGGACATCAGGAAGAGTTGGGGACATGGGAGACATGGGGACACCTGGGGGGCTTGGGGACACCTGAAGTTTGGGGACACCTGGGGACATCAGGGTGGGTTTGGAAACACGGAAGATGTGGGGACACCTGGCGTTTGGGGACATCTGAGGACATCGGGGTGGGTTTGGGAACACGGGAGACATGGGGACACCTGGGGGGTTGGGTGACATCTGGACTCCGGGGCCATGGGGGACACTGGAGTTTGGGAAGCGAGCTCTGAGCCCCCTGGAAATGGAGGATTAATAGGGAAGAGCAGGGAAACGATTCCTTGGAATCGCCTGCAGAGACACCCGGCGCCACATTTTGTTTTGAAAGAGCCCTTGGCAAGGGGCCACCAGGGCAGAGGTGGAATCCCAGCTCCACCTCCAGGGGTTGGAGGCTCCCAACAACTCCATGAAGCTTTCCAGCCTTTTCTTCCCCGTCTGTCAAGACACCCCAATAAATCCATTTTTATTTGCCTTGAAACCACCCCAGGGATTTAATTACAAGCTCCAATACAAGGGACTGTGACAGGGAGCAGCAGATGAATTAATCAGGAATTCTGTAGGATCCTGGCTGCTGCTTCATCCCTGCTCTGCCCACCGGGGCCAACCTTCCACTGTCCCCAATTAAACGATTAATCAGAGCCCAATTAAAGCCTCGGGGCTGAGCCTCCTGCTTTGGAAGCTCTTTGTTGTCTCCTCCACATCAGTTTAATTTTTGATTAAATCAAAGAGACTCCACGAGAATCACAGAATCCTGGAATGGGTTGGGTGGGAAGGGGCTTCAAAGATCTTCCCATTCCACCCCCCCACTGTCCCAGGGGGATCCAACCTGCCCTGGGACACTCCCAGGGATGGGGAATCCTCGGGGAAATCCATCCCAGCCCCTGGGAATCCCTTCCCAATCTCCCATCCCACCCTCTGGCAGTGGGAAGCCATTCCCTGGGGCCTGTCCCTGCAGCCCTTGGCCCCAGTCCCTCTCCAGCTCACGGAGCCCCTTTGGAGCCTGGCAGGGGCTCCGAGCTCTCCTGGGATCCTTCCCTGCTCCAGGAGAACGTTCCCACTCTCCCAGCCTGGCTCCATGGAGGAGGAGCCTGTCCCCGGCAGGAGCAGATGCTCTCCAGGCCATTTCCTGAAACTAGCAAAAGGAAGGAGGACAAACTCCAGGAGAAGAATCCCCAGGAAGCCCAGCCCAGGGGATCCCCCAGGCTGTCTCCTCTCTTCCAATCCCCCTGGATTTCACAAATGTTCAGTGTTACACTTTATTTCACTTATTTCACCCTCCAAAATGCTGCCAGACAAGACAAAACCCCAGAATGATCCACCTGCACCCCCCAGCCCCTCTGTGGGATGTGCATGAAGGAGGATCTCGGGGTGGTGGAGCACAGGGGACCTTTGGGGTCGTGGCCTCTCCTCCATCCCGTGTTCCAGCAGCTCTTTCCACGGCAGGAAATCCAGGGCGAGCTGAGGCATCTGGAGGGGGCTCCTAAATTGTCTCTCTGTCAGAAACAAGAGAGCAAAAGTGCTGGGGTTGAGTCTCTGTCCCCAGCACTTCAAATTTATGGACCTGCTTTTCCATTCTGTGGAAATCCACGGGTGTCAAAGCCAGGAGAACTTCCCTGGAGCAGACACGGAGCGGTGGGACAGGCTGGGAATGGGGAGTGGGGAGCTGATCCTTTCGTGAGTTGATCAGTTTATGAGTTGACCCTTTTTGGAATTGACCAATTTCAAGAGTTGACCCTCTCATGAGTTGACCTTTTTGTGAGTTGACCAGTTCATGAATTGACCCTTTTATGAGTTGACCAGTTTGTGAGTTGCCTTTTTTATGAGTTGACCTTTTCTTGAGTTGATCTTTTTATGATTTGACCCTTTTATGAAGTTACCAGTTTATGAGTTGACTCTTTTATGAGTTGACCCTTTTTTGGATTGACCAATTTCAAGAGTTGATCCTTTTATGAGTTGACCAGTTTCTGATTTAATCCTTTTATGAGCTGACCAGTTTCTGATTTAATCCTTTTATGAGCTGACCAGTTTCTGATTTAATCCTTTTATGAGCTGACCAGTTTCTGATTTAATCCTTTTATGAGCTGACCAGTTTCTGATTTAATCCTTTTATGAGCTGACCAGTTTCTGATTTAATCCTTTTATGAGCTGACCAGTTCATGGTTTGACCCTTTTATGAGTTGACCACTGCAGAGAAGTTCCATTTGCTGCTGGACGTTCTCAGCACCTGCAAAGTTTTTCCAACTCGAGTTTAATTCCTTTGGAAAAGAGGCTCAAGGCTCCCAGAGAAACCACTCCCAGCTCTCCCATTCCTTACTAAACAATTTCAGGAGACACTGCCTGGAGCTGAGGCCCCACCAGTGGAGGGGATGAGTTTTGTGATCCAGAGGGGACAGAGGGACTTTCCAAATGTGAGGAATCATTAGAGTGGGTCAGGTTGGATCCCAATTGCTCCCTGGATCCCGGGTCTGAGATCCTGAGTCGTGTTTTCTGCACATTTTTGGCATCTGTAGGAAAAATTGGGACAAGATTTTTAGCAGGGCCTGTGGTGAGAGGACCAGGGCTCTAAATGGAAAGAAGATGGATGTAGGTGGGATGCGGGGAAGAGATTCCTCCCTGTGGGGGTGGGGAGGGGCTGGGATGGATTTCCCCGAGGATTCCCCATCCCTGGGAGTGTCCAAGGGCAGGTTGGATCCCCCTGGGACAGTGGGGGGTGTCCCTGCCCATGGAAAGGGGTGGGATGGGATCACTGTGTGAACCTGGAGCAGGGAAGGATCCAGGGAGAGCTCGGAGCCCCTTCCAGGCTCCAAAGGGGCTCCGGGAGCTGGAGAGGGACTGGGGCCAAGGGCTGCAGGGACAGCCCCCAGGGAATGGCTTCCCACTGCCAGAGGGTGGGATGGGATACTGGGAAGGGATTCCCAGGGGCTGGGATGGATTTCCCCGAGGATTCCCCATCCCTGGGAGTGTCCAAGGGCAGGTTGGATCCCCCTGGGACAGTGGGGGGTGTCCCTGCCCATGGAAAGGGATGGGATGGGATGAGCTTTGAGGCCTCTTCCCACCCAACCCATTCCAGCATTCCCTGATTTCTTTCACCTTTATCAGAGATCCTCACACCACCTCCATGGGTCCAGGGAAGCTCTTCCCAGTGCTGAGCAGGGAAGAAGGATTTTCCCCCGGCCTGTTTTCCATTGGATCCCTTTGATTACTGCAAGGAACTAATTGCCCCAAATGAGATCGTTGGATGAGCTGCGGAAAATTGCTGAAATTGCTGCATCAGGAATTCTGGCAGGAGGCACCAATCCTGCCACGGGGTCAAAGCACTCAGTGAGCTGCTGGAATTCTGACTCACTGGGAATTCGGCACCTTTGGAATGTGGTGCAATTTGCAGACCATCTAATTCATTACATGGTTTATAACGGGAAGCAATGGGAAGCCTTAATTATTAATTCCAATTAGGGCAGAGTTTTGGTCTCCTCGAAACAAGACTTAAACTGGGAGAGCAGAGACTCATCCAGACCCTTTGGAGTATTTCAGAATTGAATGTTTATTTTGGAAACATTCCTAAAAAGAAAAATCACCTCTCAATAATTCCCGATTCGGGGACTATTAAAACAAGCAGGAATTTCTCTTTCCAAGGCGAGGATGGTGAGGAAGAGGATTGGGAAAACCAGGAATTCTTGTGTGGTCCCACAGAGGTGCCCAGGGGAGGCACCTGGGGCTGCAGAAGCTCCTCCAGAAGGCCAGGGATGAGCTGGAGTCGCTGCTGTGGGATTCCCGGGATCTGTGGAATGTCGAGATTCCAACGAGCAGGTCCCTGCTGGAGGTGGGGAGGGGAGGTGGGTTCTCCCACAGCCCCGTGTTGGGTCCTTGGGGCTCTTCCAGGGAGGGAGGGAAATGCCAGGAAGGCTCGTTCCATCCTGGAAAACCCCCCGACCTTCTTCTCCTTCGGGATTTGCCTTGGAAGAACTGCAGGAGTGGGGGAGTGAGCTCCAGGTTTCCTGTTTTCCTCCCGAAATTCAACCACCTCACTCTGGCTTGGAGGGGGAAGAGGTGGAGGTGAAGGGATAAGAGGAAGAAGGAGGAAGAGGTGGAAGAGGAGGAGGAGGAGGAGAAGGAGAAGGAGAAGGAGAAGGAGAAGGAGAAGGAGAAGGAGAAGGAGAAGGAGAAGGAGAAGGAGAAGGAAGAGGAGGGAGAGAAGGAGAAGGAAGAGGAGGATGAGGAGGACGAGGAACCTTCTCCCCCTGAGTGACTCCCATCCTGTTTTCCCACAGCAGTGATTCCCATCCCCTCTGGGTCTGACCCTGGCTGTGGATCTGGACATCCCAACCCCAGAGATTCTCTCCAGGGGCTCCATGGGCAGGGAATCCATCCCAGGTGCTCCCGAGTGCATTCCCAGGAGGGAAGGATTTGGGGATGGAGGGGGGAGCTCCTGGGAGGTGTGGGAAGAGCTGCAAAGAGAACAGGAAACTGCTCCCCCAGGGGGGCCGTGCTGGCCAGGGATGAGGATTCCAACTGCCCTGGGAACACCTGGATCTGACCTTCACTCGGGACGAGCAGGATTTAAGGGCTAAAGAAGGAAAATGAAAGTCCTGCTGCACTTCCAGTGCTAAAAACACCCTCAGCTGCACCTCACACACGAGGACAAGGCGGATCAACAGCGCTGGGACATCAGGAAACCACATCAGAGAAACTCCACCCCTGGGATCACATCAAAAAGGGCCTCTTGGAACATTAAAAAAGCCCCAAATCCTTTTGATTTCCACTCCTTCTTTGAAGGCTGGTGCTTGTGTCCTGTTATCACTCAGCTCCTGGTTTTCCAGGTTAAAGCTTTGCTGCCTCCGAGATTTCATCCAGAATCCTTTCCCTGGAGTGCTCTGGGAAGTGTTTCTGGAGAGGAGCTCCCTGGGACTCCTCAGAGTCTGGGAGGGAGGAGGGAAGGACTTGGGGTGGCCTGGGATGCTCTGGGAGTGCTTTGATCATCCCTGTGCGGGCAGGGAAGGCGGGAAGGAAACCTTAATTCCCAATTTCCCCTTCTGGAGTCAGCACGGACTAATTACTCCACTCTTACTCCTGCTCCGTGTCCAGACACAAATTACCCCTCCCTCTGTTCCTGGGATGACTCAAAGGCTTTAAACTTCTGGCTCCTTCTCCAATAAAATTAATGGAGGACAAATTGAATCGCTTGTTAATTTTGAGGTTTTTGGCATTTGCCAAAAATATGGAAATGCCCCTTAATTGGACAAAGAGAAATGTTGATAATTAAGAAGAGGAGGCAGAGCTGGAATCATGGAGTGGTTTGGGATGGGACAACTTCCACTATCCCAGGTTTCTCCAACCTGGCCTTGGACACTTCCAGGGATGGGACAACGTAGGTCCCAGTCTTTGGTTGGTTTAAATGACAAAAACCTTTTCCAATCAGCTCATTTGGGGCTGATTTGCACCAAATTTGGCTCCTCCCCAAATCCAAGGGGTGTCTTAAATCATCCCAATCTCTTTGTGTGTTTATGGAATGTTTGCCCCAGAGGTGGGAGGATGAAACACCTCTTCAAAATCAGCTGGAATAGGGTCGTTATGAGGGAAAAAAAATAAATCCCTGGAATGTGCTTGGTTGGTTTTCCAGCATCATTTTCGAGGTCCTACATTCAGGCTTTCGAAAGAGTCCAAAGGGAGAGATTTTATCGGATATTTGTGGAGATTAAAACAAAAAAGCCAGAAATTGGCAACACAAACCAAGATAAAATCCATCTCAGAGAAGGATGGAAGTGATTTGTGATGAAACAGGTGAAAGCAGAAGGAGGAAATGAGCCTCCAGTTGGGCAGATCCGTGTTTCACCAAAGGGGGAATCCCGAGGGAAGGTCTTTCCTCTCTGAAATTATCAGGACTCAGAGCTGGAAGAGCTTCTTCTCTCCCCAAATCCTCATGTGATAAGAAGTTGTTTCCCCAACCAAATACAAGGGCACAAAGTAAATCAGGCTCAGACCTCAGTGAAGGAAACCACAAGAAAGGTCTGCCAAGAAAAGAGCAATCAAAAAAAAAATCTAAATATTCATTAGGAGGGGGGAAATCTCCCAAAGTTTATGGTGTTCCCATTGATCCTCTCACTTTTTATGCAGGGGAAGAGTAAATCAGGGGAAGGACAGGGGAATAAATAATAAATTAAATAAATAGATAGATAAATAAATAAATCAGGGGAAGGACAGAGGAATAAATAATAAATAAAATTAATTAATTAATCAGAGGAAGGGCTCTTTTCTCCCCTCCAAACCCCCCAAATCACCGTTTCAGGGCGTGGCAAGTTAACTTAACAAGGGCTGGGGTTCCAACCAACCCCTCTGAACACCCCTGGAAATTCAGCAGCACAAACCAGACCCAACCCTTGGTGTGGCCCAACGAAAGGAAGGTTTTCCTCCCCCCCCAGGAGGTCCTGACCCCCCTTCCACGGGCAATTCCTTCCTCGGGGTGGCTCAGGGAATCTCACAGTGGGACTCCTGGGGACGATCCTTGGGGGGTCCCTCCCAACTTGGGATTTTTCAGCTGGAAAAGAGCTTCAGCTGGAAGGAATCAGGGGATCCTCTGGATTTATGGGGATGCTGCTAAAACGTGTCCTGTTTTTTCCCCTCTTTTTCCCCCTTCTGAGCAGCGGGACAACCTCCCACCCCACGCCCAGCATTCCCACTCATCCCACCCCGGGGAAAGAACCCCAAGGAAGATCAAACCCAGGCTGGGCTTTGCCAGAGCCAGGGCTGGATCCGGGGCGTTGGGTGCCCTCGTTAGGACTTCAAAGGGGCTGGAGAAATCCGGCGCCCAAAGGGTGGCACTAATTCCAGCTGCCTTCAGCCCAGCCCGGGCAGGACGCGGTGTCTGCCTGTCTAGACGGCCCGTGGTGCTCAGGGATCACAGGGGGAAGGACCTGAAGAGGTGGATTCCTCCCCCCCCCCCCCCCCCCCGTCTATTTTGGGAGGCGGTGAGTCACCGTCTGGAGATGCCGATCTCTTCCCACCCCAGGAGCCTCAAAGAGGGAATTAGAATCCACGGCCAGTTTGGTGGCTGGAGGAGGCAGGAAGGTGTTTGGGGCCCGGTGTTTGATGAGCTTGAGGAGGAGCATCCTTTGAAAAGCTGCACTTGGGACGTTAATGAGAGGGAAAAGCGCAGGAGCAGAGCGAGTTCCCTCGGATAACTTTGGCTCTGGGACACGAGGGGTTGTCACCAACCAAAGGAATCCTTTCACACCTCGGGAAGGACCTGGACAAGGCCTCTGCACAGGCCAAGAAACTGCTTAAAAATCCATGTTTTGACCCAATTTTGACACAAAGGGTGTTGGCTCAGGGGGGTTCCTGCCCTTGTGCTGCCTGAATGGGAATTTGGGGATGGCTGTGGGTAATTACAGAGCCCAGTTTGCAGGGCCCTTTGAGATATCACATGAAACACCTCCTGGGAGCTGGTCCGGATCCACCTCCAGAGGCAACAACCAAATGAGGGAACTTCAATGTTCCCCTAATGAATCCCCTGCTGGGCAGAGCATTCAGGGAGCAAAATGCTGACAAAGGGAGCGATTGCAAGTCCTCAAAATGACTCATCCAACCCCTCATCAAACTATTTCCCTTTTTGGTTTCCTCAGTCCTTCCCCTCCTTTTATTTTATTTCATTTTTTGTGAGTCAAAAAGATGGGATTTTTTGCTTCACTTTCTCCCCTTTCCCACGTCCTTCCTCAAAATCAGGAGTTGTTCGTTTTTGAGGTCTTGTGGAAAGACTTGAAAGCCACCAAGGGAAGGTGCCTCCCCACTGGGATGCAGAGAAAACAACAGGAATTTGGGCAACACCCGAATTTCACCCAACACTGAGCGACCTGCACCCAAAATTTGGACTCGATGATCCCTGTGGGTCCCTCCCAAATCCGAATATTCTGCAGCTCTGACCCCAAGTCTCTCCCCTCTCAGGAAATCGGTGGCTCTGCAGAGTTTGGGAACTGGAGCTGCTGCAGCACAGTCGGTTCCCAGACATGTAATTGCAGCCTGTGCCACATTCCAGGTGTCTCCCACACATCCAACAGGGATAATGGGGTGCACAGAGGGAGCATCCACAGTCTGGGCACGGTTTTCCTCTGCAGGGCTCCCCAGAACTGCCCTTCTCTGCTGTCACATCCGTGTTTTGCCTCTGATAAACCTGGATTTCAAACTCCAAGGAAGTTCCAAACTGCACCTCGGAGCCTCCAATGTTTGTCCAAACCGATGTCGCCCCCAAACCCCACAAACAAAGGTGTCAGCGGGACGTCACACCATAAATATCTGGAATTATCCCATCTGCCGAGGCCAAAGCAGCACTTTACACCCCTAATTTATACCCCCAGCCCCTCAAACCCCCGGGAGTTGCAATTACAGGCTCAATTAATGGCTCTGGGGATCCCGGGGCCTCAGTCACGTCCCGCGGGTTTGGGGGGAAGTGTCTTCTTCTTAGGAAGTTGATCTTGGAAAGTTTCAGCTTCTGAGGAGGTTTGTCTTTGATTTTATGATCCCAACTCTTGGGAAATGCTTTGGGAGGGGGTTAGTGAGGGATCTCCAGCTGCCCATCCCCTTGGAGACTCCTTTGGGCAGGAAGGACTGGAGGGTCCTGAGTTGTTTGCACTGTAATGTGTCTTTTTCTCCCAAACACTTGATCCCCAAAGAGCTTTTGTTTTGGCTTTCCAGTTTGGAGAAGGCCTGGAGAGGTTCCCTCCCTCACCTCCTTGGGCTGCTGATTAGGGGACAGAGAGGGATTTGTCTCCCCAACGTGAGTCAAAGCCACCGCGGGTGTCCAGCCCGATGCACTCATTAATCTTCACTCTGCTGGTGCAGAAAGAGCAGCCCCTGTGGAGGGTGAATCACCCCAGGCCCTGGAGCAGGACCTGGGGGGTCTTTTCCCTCGGGGGTGTCTCTGCTTGGAGTGTCAAGGACGTGTCTGGCAAAGTCACCCAACTCCCAGCCCTGTGAAAGGGCTGGAAGGGGCCATTGTTCCCTTCTTTGTTCCCTGTAGAGACAACCAGGAGGGGAATCTCCAAGGGCTCTGGCACCCAGCCCTGGCAGGAGCTCCAAAAGATCGAACAAATAAGAATATTTGCAGCATTACCCAAGAAAAACCTGCCACTGATGGCACAGAACGTAAGTGTGGGAGCAAACTGAAATATGTCATGGAACATCTGGAATATGGATGGAACCTGCTTTGTTCCAGTGACATTTCATGGTGGTAAGGGAAGGTCAGAGGGAAATCCTGTTGGGGAATGTCCAGGATTCTGTGCATCCCCAGAATTCCATGATTGCTTTGGGGGGACATTTTGAGTCCTTGAATACAAATCCAGCCGCCAAACCCAGTGAATTTACCGGTGTTTCAGGTACAAAAAAGTCCTGCCGTGACACAACTTCCACGGTGTTTTTCCAAGCTTGACTTTCTTCTTTTATTTCTCCTTTGAGTCCCTTTTCCACCGCCCAGAGATTGTGAAATTACCCCCACAAAGTGCAAGTCTGCAAAACACCCCATCACACACACACACAGAGCAGCCCATGAGACACAAAACCCCAAACGACACAAAACAAATCACAAAGAGTCCCTTCAAAAAAAAACAACAACCTGCCCTAAACTATAATTAGCCTTAACTGAGGGGAGCACTTCAAACCGTAATATATTCGAAGGCAACTTGCAAGCAGAGCACTTTTAGATTCCTTTTTATTTCCTCAGTAGTTACTGGTTTGCATTTTGAGGAGCATTTATTGCTGAAGGGCAAACCAACCCCTTGAGCGCCTCAATTACCACCCCGATCCTATCAAGGCCGGCTTCCCCAAGTGGATATAAGGGGCTGAGCATCCCTGGGTGGCTCCAGCGGGAATCTCTGCTCCTTCCCTGCGCCACAGAAGGTCCGTGTCCCTCTTCCCAAGGAGCCGAGGATGAGCAGACAGGCGCCCACGGTGAGGTCCGTGCTGGGCCGAAGAGGCTTCAGCTCAGCCTCGGAGATTTGTGGTCGGAGTTTCGCCGCCTCCTCCTGCCAACCCCGGTGCGGGGCCGGGTCCTACAGCAGCAGGAGCGTCTGCAACCTGGGCGGGAGCAGGAGGATCTCCTACGGGAACGGCGGCTGCGGCTCCGGCTGCTTCGCGGATTTGGGATTGGCGGGATACGGGAATGTCGGCGGGGGGCGGCTGGGGCTGTGCGGCCCCCGCGGGTTCAGCCTGGGCCGGGGGTACCCCGAGCGCAAGGCCGACGGGATCCAGGGCATCTGCATCGACGAGAGGCTGCTGAAACCCCTGTGCGTGGGGGTGGACCCGCTGGAGCACGAGATCCGCTGCCAGGAGAAGGAGCAGATCAAGAGCCTCAACACGCAGTTCGCCTGTTTCATCGACAAGGTGAGTGCTGCTCCGGGGAGAGAGGGACCCAACAGCCCCCTCCTAAAACCCAGACTGGGACATGGCTCAAGGAGCCCTTCCCAGAACCCAGATCGGGATACGAGTCAATGGACCCTTCCCAAAACCAAGATTGGGATACGAGCCAATGGACCCTTCCAAAAACCCAGATTGGGATACAAGTCAATGGACCCTTCCCAAAACCCAACTCATGACAGGAGTCAGGAGTCAACCCTTTTCCAAACCCAGCTGGTGACAAGGCTCAACCAATCCTCGTCTCATGCCAGGAATCAAACAACCCTCTCCAAAACCCAGTTTGTGATATGAGTCAATCCCAGCTCATACCAGGAGTCAATCCCAGCTCATGCCAGGAGTTGATCCCAGCTCATGCCAGGAGTTGATCCCAGCTCATGCCAGGAGTTGATCCCAGCTCATGCCAGGAGTTGATCAAGCCCCTCCAACAGCCCAGTCCAGCTCTGCCCTGAACCCCTGAGCTGGGTCCAGGTTCCCACAGAGAGTTCCAAGACAACTCTGATGATTTGTAATAATTTTAGGAGGGTGTTGGTGCACCCTGAGATCCTCAGACCTGGGGGAGGGCTCGTTTGAGACTCATGTTGGTTCTAGAACTGGGGGGTGTTTGTGGGACACAAACAGGTGTCTCCTCTTGGACTCCTCTCGGTTCAGGGCTGGATTTCTCACCTCAGCTCAGGTGGAATTTACAGCTCTGACAGGCTCATCTTTCTGCCCTGTATTTCGAATTTTTGCCCCAAAATTCCAATAGTTTTTCTTTAAATACAGTGAATGGTTTCATTCCTGAAGGCAAAAGAGGTTATTCTTCATCTGGGCTCATAAACATGAGAGATCAAACCTGGGGCTCGGTCTCATCCTAAAACACCTCACAGGCACCATCCAGAGGAGGATTTTTCCTAATAATTGGTGGGAAAGGCAGGTTCAGACAGGAGGATTTAGATTTCTATATAATGTAGACATGGGACTCTTAGATTTCTAAATAATGTGGAATAAATCATTTAGATGGGTGAATTCCAGATTTCTGAATAATTTAGGCATTTGTATTTGTGCAAATCCTAGATTTTCAGATGATTTAGATGTGTGAATTCCAGATTCCCAAATAATTTAGATGAGTAAATTTCACATTGCCAAATAATTTAGATGTGTGATCTCTGTATTTCTTAATAATTTAGATGTACAAATTCTGGATTTCCAAACAATTTAGATATGTGAGTTCTAGATGTCTAAATAATTTAGACATGGGACACTTAGATTTCAAAAAAATTTAGGTGTGTGAATTCTAGGTTTCTTAATAATTTAGAAATGTGACACTGATTTGTGTGACTTCTGGATTTCCAAATAATTTAGATGTGTGACTGTTGAAATTAAAAATAATTTAGATGTGTGACTTATGGATTTCCAAATAATTCAGATGTGCAA
Organism: Serilophus lunatus; assembly: GCA_013399895.1. Classification (NCBI taxonomy): domain Eukaryota; kingdom Metazoa; phylum Chordata; class Aves; order Passeriformes; family Eurylaimidae; genus Serilophus; species Serilophus lunatus. The sequence goes on from VXBA01002743.1 coordinate 15,481, forward strand.
ATCTTGGATTTCCAAATAATTCAGATGTGCAAATCTTGGATTTCCAAATAATTCAGATGTGCAAATCCTGGATTTCTAAATAATTCAGAAGTATGACTTCCAGATTTCCAAATAATTTAGATGTGTAATTTTTGGAATTGAAAATAATTTAGGTGTGTGACTTCTGGATTTCCAAATAATTCAGATGTGCAAATCTTGGATTTCCAAATAACTCAGATGTGCAAATCCTGGGTTCCCAGATAATTCAGATGTGCAAATCTTGGATTTCTGAACATCTTAGATGTGCAAACTCTGGATTTCCAAACATCTTAGATATGCAAATTCTTGGATTTCCAAATAATTCAGATGTGCAAATCCTGGGTTTCCAAATAATTCAGATGTGCAAATCCTGGATTTCCAAACATCTTAGATGTGCAAATCCTGTATTCCCAGATAATTCAGATGTGCAAATCCTGGATTCCTCAACCCTCCAGGCGTGGGACCCTCATCTCTCTGACGAGGGGCTGCCCATTCCCAGCTCCCCGTGTCCTCCCCCTCCCGGAATCGTTCGGCATTCCCCCTCCTCTCCCCCAGGTGCGGTTCCTGGAGCAGCAGAACAAGGTGCTGGAGACCAAGTGGGGGCTGCTGCAGCAGTACGTGCTGCCCAAGAAGGGGAAGAACCTGGAGCTGTACTTCGAGAATTACATCTGCGACCTGCGGAAGCGCCTGGACTGCCTGCTGTGCGAGAAGCAGAAGCTGGGCAGCGAGGAGTGCGCCACCAGCCAGCTGGTGGAGGAGTTCAAGTGCAAGTAAGGAGCCCCTGGGATCCCCACATCCCGCTGCTCAGGGGCTAAAATAATGCTTTCAAGTTAGCTTTAAAATTCACAGACTACTATTCTACCAATTCTACCCATTCTATTAATTTTATTAATATCAATTCTATTAATATCAATGCTATTAATTCTTTATCAATTCTATCAATATCAACTCTATTAATTCTTTATCAATTCTATGTCCAAAGTTCATTGGTTTTATACTTAGGGATTCATTCCTTCCCTCCATCGTTCCCAGGCAGCCCCGGGGGGGGTTGGGGTGGGAACACATTCCTGGGGCGCTGGGATTTGGGAAGGAGGTCGGGAAGGAGCCCCTGGGGGTGGGGGGTGGAATTTGGGGGTTCCAGGTATTAGGGGGCGGTGGGTGAGCAGGAGGAGGTTGGGATTTAGAGATGTGGGTTGAGGGCATTTAGAGCTGAGATTATTGTCATTTATAGCTGAGATTACTGTCATTTACAGCTGAGATTATTGTCATTTATAGCTGAGATTATCGTCATTTACAGCTGAGATTATTGTCATTTACAGCTGAGATTATTGTCATTTATAGCTGAGATTACTGTCATTTACAGCTGAGATTATTGTCATTTATAGCTGAGATTATGGACATTTATAGCTGAGATTACTGTCATTTACAGCTGAGATTATTGTCATTTATAGCTGAGATTATGGACATTTATAGCTGAGATTACTGTCATTTACAGCTGAGATTATTGTCATTTACAGCTGAGATTATGGACATTTATAGCTGAGATTACTGTCATNTTTAAAGCTGATGGTTGAGGGCATTTAGACCTGAAATTATTGTAATTTATACCCAAGATTACTATCAATTATAGCTGAGGTTACTGTCATTTATAGCTGAGATTATTGTCATTTACAGCTGAGATTATTGATATTTACAGCTGAGATTATTGATATTTACAGCTGAGATTATTGACATTTATAGCTGATATTACTGTCATTTATAGCTGAGATTATTGTCATTTAGAGCTGAAATTATTGTCATTTAAAGCTGATGGTTGAGGGCATTTAGACCTGAAATTATTGTAATTTATACCCAAGATTACTATCAATTATAGCTGAGGTTACTGTCATTTATAGCTGAGATTATTGTCATTCAGACCTGACATTATTGTCATTTAGAGCTGGGATTATTGTCCTTTAGAGCTGATGGTTGAGGGCATTTTTACCTGAGGTTATTCTCATTCATACCCGAGGTTATTCTTATTTATACCCAAGATTATTGTCATTTATTCCCGAGATTATTGCCATTTACAGGTGATGTCCGAGGGCATTTAGACCTGAGATGAGTGTCATTTATACCCGAGGTTATTCTTATCTATACCTGATGGTTGATGTCATTTATACTGGAGATTATTATCATTTTTAAGATGATGGATGATGGCATTTATACCCCAAACTGTTGTCATTTATCCCCAAAATTATTGCCATTTATTCCCAAGGTTATTCTCATTTATACTCGAGGGTTGATATCATTTATATCTGAATTAATTGTCATTTGTACCTGAGTTCATGTTCATTTATACCTGAAGGTTGAGGTTATTTATACCTGAGTTTATTTTCCTTTATACATGAATTTATTCTCATTTATACCTGAGTTTATTCTCATTTATACCTGAATTTATTCTCATTTACACCCGAGGGTCAATGTCATTTACACCTGAATTAATTGCCATCTACAGCCGAGTTTATTCTCAGTTTTGCTGCCCTTTACACCTGACGGGATTTATGGTTGAGAGTTTTTCCTGCCTCAGCCCTTTTTCTCCTCCTGTCCCAACAGGTATGAGGAGGAAATCAACAGGAGAACAACCGTGGAGAACGAGTTTGTGGCTCTCAAAAAGGTGAGAAGCTCCAAACACCCCAATCCTTCCACCCGTGGCAGCTTTATTTGGGGCAAAACTCGGCTGAAATAGAGAATTATCTGCAAAAAAACCCCCACAAAAAGCGTTACAATGAGCAGAAGGGAGGCAGGGGGTCGGGAAAAGAGGCAAATAGTGAAAGGGATGATTCCTCAAAGCTTGAAACAAGTTGTGTTACCTCAAAACCACCCTTGGAAGTGCAACTTTTTGGGAGGGGGACGGAGCAGGACGGGTCCCACTGGAACACCTGGTTCTCCCTGGCTGCTGCCTCCCCACCTCCTTTATTCTTGGACATCAGAAAAGCAGGAATCATTTGAAGAATATTAAAACAAATCCTCTTTAAAGGCTCATTAGGGAGCTCAGTAATAAATCACCCGATTCCTGTCAGTCGTGTTGGGATGGTTTCATTTCCCTGGAGGAGACACCGGGACATCCTGACTCACCCCCTCACACCTTCCTGCGCCCCGAATCCTGTCGAGACACGTCCCTGTCTCCCTTTCTCTGCCTCCTGTGTGTTCCTCCAGCGAGGTCTGGGCTGGAATGTGTGTCCCTGCTCTCTTTCAGGACGCAGACTGCATCTTCCTGAACAAGGAAGAGCTGGAGGTGAAGGTGGATCTGTTGAGGAGGCAGCTGGAGCTGCTCAAGTGTGTGTTTGAGGAGGTGAGTTCCTCTGCTCCAGCCCTGCAGTCTGGGGGCCTTGGCTCCTCCAAATTCCCCCCCTTCGAAACCCCTCTGGGACTCGTCTCATGCCCAAGCCCGGAATAATTACAGGTTGAGCTAAAATTAACATGATTAAGGTGGAAATAGGGCGGGTCCCCCCCTTTTCCTCGTGCAGCTCCAGGGAGGAACTGGCTCCGTCCTAACTCTGCCCCGGAGAAAAGATGAGTCCGTCTCGTTCCTCTGGATTTGGGCTCCTGATTAGAGCTGAGGGGACTCCCAGCCCAGTCCTGTCATTACCAGCCCTGGAGATGAGAGGACAGGGAGGGCTCAGTCACCCAGAGCCCTTGATGTGGACGGGGTTGCTCCAGCTCAGCATTTGGGTCATCAGACAACGTGTGGCGACTCATCCCCCGCCCCAGGAGTCTCCCCTGATCCACCCCCAGGGACATTCCTGGACTTGTTCTCTCCCCTCAGCAAGAGCAGCTCCGCGTCCCAGCCCTTCCCTGCTTCGCTAAGTCAGGTTTTATGGGCTGACTCAGCCTTTCCCAACCCGCAGGAACGGGCCCAGGTGGACCGGCAGCTCTGCGACACCTCGGTCATCGTCAAGATGGACAACAACCGGGACCTGGACATGGAAAGCATCATCAAAAACGTGGAGTGTTGGTACCAGGAGATCGCCCAGAAGAGCAAAGAAGAAGTTGATGCTTTCTACCAAACCAGGGTGGGTTTTGTTGCCCGACCTGGGGCCTTTCCTGGCCACGCTTAGGGCCTGAAAGGCGACGATTGCGTCGTTTCTTTGGTCGCAGTTTCAGGAGCTGCAGGACAAGAGGGGCAAATACTGTGATGACCTGCAGAGCAACAAGTGTGAGATTTCAGAGCTGACCCGGATGATCCAGAAGCTGCAGTGTGAGCTGGAGAGTGTCAAGAAGCAGGTAGGGGAGGCCCAAGGTGATGCTTCCAGAGAGGAAGGAGAAAAACTTCCAAACAAAGTTCACAGAGGTAAAAGAAAAGGTGTATTTCTCTAATGGAAGTTTCCAGAGCCAAAGTGAGACCAACGGGCCTTGTCACACCACATTTATAATATTCATCAGTTCTCACACCCCCCAAAACATCCAGACAGGGTTTGTCTCCCCCCTGTGCCCTCCCCTGGATCTGCTCCCACCCTGGAGCTTCTCCAGGATCTCTGGGCCTTCTGTGTTGTCTCCCTCCCTGATTTATCTCAGAAGGAATGTTAAACATGGCTTCCCAAACCATAGGAAAAGGCTTAGCAAGAAAGCTCCTGAGTGAAACCATTTAGTCAAACAAAACTCCCAGAAATACGTGGAAAACCCCCCCCAAGGACAACTCAGACGGAAAACCTCCGGGAGATTCCGACCTGCTGTGGTTGGAAAGGTGGACAGAGGGGTGGGAGCCTGGGGGGGCTTTTCCTCCCTGGCAATTTGGATTTATCCCAAACCAGGACGCCCAGGAATGAGGAATCAAAGCCCTGTTTGTGCCCCCCTTCCTCTGCCAGGTCTCCTGCCTGCAAAGCTCCATCTGCGACGTGGAGCAGCGCGGGGACTGTGCCCTCAAGGACGCCCGGGAGAAGCACATCGAGCTGCAGAACGCCCTGCAGAAGGCCAAGGACGAGCTGGCCTGCATGCTCAGGGACTACCAGGAGCTCCTCAACGTCAAGCTGGCCCTGGACATCGAGATCGCCACCTACAAGACCCTGCTGGAGGGCGAGGAGAGCAGGTGGGTGGCCCAGCCCTCGACCCTCCCCTCCTGGGCATCACTTCCAGCTCCCCTGGGAATTCTGCAGCTCCAGGGGCTTCCCGGGCTCCCAGAAAGTGGGGCTGGAGGCCAGGAAATGCAGGTCCTCTCCTGTCCCAAGGAGGGAGGGAGTGGGCTGGAATTTATGAGTAACGTGCATTTGTCTCCTCTCTCCCCTGACAGGATCTGTGTGGGGAACCCCGTGAGTGTGTGTGAGTATCCCGAGCATTTTCAGCTGTCGGGGCTTATTGTGTTAGGAAAGACCCTTTGGGGAGCTGCGCCCTGTGCTTCCCTTTCCCATCTCAGGAAGGTTTAGTCCCAGAAATCTCAAATAATTACAAGAAACCCCAAATCAGCTTTTAGATGGAGAGGGTGGAAGGTCAAATTCACGCCCCTTTTCCCCTCCCGGAGCCCACAGTGAGATGTCCCGGGGTGTGCATTGAACCCGGGAGGGAACGTGGCACCAACCAGAGGAACAACGTGGGAATGGGAAGGAGCTGCGGGGGGATGTGTTGGGACACGGGGGAGGAGCTGGAAGGCGCAGGGGCTCAGCCAAACCCCGAGAAAAATGAGGTTGGGTGGGTTCTGTCACTCAAGAACCAACTCGCCTCGCGAACCCCCCCCTCCCCGGAGCTGGAGACTGGCGGGTGGCTCCCAGCTCGGGATAACCCCGTTGCCGTCCCCAAATTTGTGTTGCAGCCGTGGTGAGCGGCGGCTACAACGTGCCGGAGGAGTGCGGGCTCCTGGCGGGGTTCGGCTCCTTGGGAAGACGCTCGGGAAGACACAGCTCCCAGAGCGGAGGCTTCAGCTCCCGCAGCGCCGGGATCCATCCCAAGCGGGTGCTGAGCGCCGTGGGCAAGCCCTGCGTGCCCGAGATGTTCTGCCAGCCCGGAGGGGGCTCCTGCAAAGCCGGGGGGTTCAGCTCCCGCAGCGGAGGGTTCCCGGCTCGGCCCGTGCTCCCCGCGGGTCCCAGGGTGGGCGCCTGCCCCCCCGGGGGGGTGCTGAGTTTTGGGAACCAGGGTTGTGTCATCCGGCAGCTGGCGGGGCCGCCCGTGGTCGTGTCCAGCGGCCCCGAGGTGGTGGGGTGCAATCCTGGGGTGGTAGGGTGCAATCCGGGGGTGGTGGGGTGCAATCCTGGCGTGGTGGGGAATTTTGGGGCGGTCAGAGACCCCTGTGTGGTGCCGTAGGGGAGCTGGGGCTGGGGGCTGGAATAGCTCATCCTGGGGGGATGGAATAGCACGTCCTTGGGGGCTGGAATAGCTCATCTTGGGGAGCTGGAATTCCACATCCCAGGGCTGGAACAGCCCATCCCAGGGGGCTGGAACAGCCCATCCCGGGGAGCTGGAATTCCACATCCCAGGGCTGGAACAGCCCATCCCAGGGGGCTGGAACAGCCCATCCCGGGGAGCTGGAATTCCACATCCCAGGGCTGGAACAGCCCATCCCAGGGGGCTGGAACAGCCCATCCCGGGGAGCTGGAATTCCACATCCCAGGGCTGGAACAGCCCATCCCAAGGAGCTGCCACGGCCACAGATGCGCAGGAAGCGCCGCTCCCACCCCAGGATGATTTCCCAGCCCATTTGTCACCCAACACTCCCCCACAGACCCTTCGTGGTCCAAGCTTCCCGTTCAGCCACACGTTCCCACATTGGTCAGCCCCAGATTTTCCCACTCAGGGCTCCGTGTCCGGAGCCCCCGACCCCCCCCAGACCCCTCTGGAAACACCGAATTATCTCTGAGCTCACACTGTAGGTCATCCCAGCTTTAAGGGTTTGCTTGTGGCGCTGCTTCCCCCTCTGGCTCTTCCCAGAATAATTAACAATATTCCTCCTTCCAAGACTCCCTTTTCCCCTCCCAGCTCCTCCCAAAGCTTTTCAGAAAAGCGGGTGAGGATTCACTGGTGTAACTTCCCCAGCAGACACTGCAAAGTTCAGACTCTCTTTATTTTTATTATTTTTCTTTTTTTGGGCCAAGAAACCCCTGAGCTGCAAAATTTAAGCTTCCATTTGAAGCGAGGTGATTTCCCAGCACCTCCTGATTAGTCCAGAGCTTGATTATTGTGTGTGGCATTCCAGATGAACACGTAGTACTTTCATTGCTTCTGCATATTAAGGGTGGATAGTTCAGGGCGCGCTGATTTCTAGCACAGACCACCCCCCCTTCCTTTTTTTCCCTCCCCCAACATTCCAAGGGAAGTTCCTGGTGCCCAAATCGTCCATCCTGACACCTCGTACCGACATGAACAGCTCCAACTTCCCAGCTTCTCACTGCGCCCTCAATAAACTGCATTGAAAGGACAGTGTCGGGTCTCCTAATTTTTCCACAGATCCATGGAAAGAAGCTGCAGAACAGGTGAAAAAAGTGCCCCGTGGGGGAAGGAAGAGTCAAAAATCCCTTTTGGATCTCTGTAGGAAGTTTGGGCCACGGTGGGGATCTGGTGGGGAGAGTCCACTGGTGTTGTTTGTGGTTTATTTATCTCGAAGATATTTTACAGCTAATTAAGAACCGATGTCAAAGACTGACAGAAACCCCCCCAGTAATCCCAGGCACCACAAGGGGATGTTCTCCAGTAGCTGCAAACCCCAAACAATGGGTGGGTTTGATCCTTCCATGTCACAAAGATCGAACCGACACCGACCTCCTGGGCTCGCCGGGGCCCTGTCTGACCAGAGCCACTCGTGTCTCAGGCAGGAAAACCTCTGCTCTGGGGAAATCAGGGCTGGCAAAGTGCCATTTCCTCTCTGGGATTGAAAGGCAACGAGATCTCTTGGCCAAAACAGAGTGGGGCTGACTTTGGCACCGAGATTTCATGGCCAAAATGGGGTGGGATTGACTTTGGCACCGAGATTTCATGGTCAAAATGGGGTGGGATTGACTTGGTATCGGGATTTCATGGTCAAAATGGGGTGGGATTGACTTTGGCACCGAGATTTCATGGCCAAAATGGGGTGGGATTGACTTGGCATCAGGATTTCATGGTCAAAATGGGGGTGGGATTGACTTTGGCACCGAGATTTCATGGCCAAAATGGGGTGGGATTAACTTGGCAATGAGATTTTTTGGCCATAACAGGTGGGGATTGACTTGGCATCAGGATTTCATGATCAAAATGGGGTGGGATTGACTTGGCAATGAGATTTCATGATCAAAATGGGGTGGGATTGACTTGGCAATGAGATTTCATGGTCAAAATGGGGTGGGATTGACTTGGCACTGAGATTTCTTGCCCACAAAGGGGTGGGATCCACTTTGGCACCGGGATTTTTTGGTCATAACAGGGTGGGGTCAACTTTGGCACCGAGATTTCTTGCCCACAAAGGGGTGGGATCAACTCTGCCCCAGTTTTGGAGCCTCCCACGTCCATCCCAACACAGACTCACGTGGCTGGGGGTTTATTTCATGGAAAACCCCAACATTCCCATGGGATGATTCACCTGGCCAAACACAGGGGCCCAATTTAACCTGAAATGCCTCGGGCTGTGCTGTGCTTGCACCCTTGGGATCCCTCCTGGCTCCAGAGCCACCCCCGGGCAGGGGGATGAACCCAGATCCTGGTGTGTTCCCGGGAAATTCCTCCCTCCCTCCCATCCTCTGGATCCACAGACGTTTTTATCCCAGGGAATCTCTTCCTGTCTCCAGCACAGGAGGAATTACAGGTCACACAACCCCACTAATCTCCCCACTCTCACCAAGTCCTAATTGCAAAAAAAAAGGGGGACAATTAAAGGGAAGAGGATCAGCAGCTCCAGGGCAGGGCAGGGGTGGTGTTTCCATGCCAAGGGCGGGAAATATTCCATCGAGCTCCACGTCACACCCTGGCTGGATCACCTTCCACTTGTGCCCCTCTGTCCAGAGAGGAAACCCAGCTCAGCAGTTTCTACAACTTCTATCCCATAAAATCCCTCTTTAGGGTTTGGTTGATGGACCAAAACCCACGGACTGGGTCACTCCTATGGGTTTGAATTGGCTACAAATCGATGAGGTGGGAAATTTGGCATCTGGGGTTGAGTCATCCACCACTTACAGCTGGAACTTGGAAGGAGGGCAAGTCCAGGAGTCCCTGCTGGGGGGTAGTGGTGGGAACATCGGGAATCCCAGGGTCCAGGAGCCCCTGAGGCTCCGGGTTTGGGTGTCCCTCGTGTCCATGAGGAGGCACAGCCATCCCTTCACAATCCACTCCTGGAATGACTCACTTGGCTTTGTTGCCAGGCCACTTTTCACCAGGTTTTCCAAAAAAAACCTCAATGGTTTCTTGAGGCAGAGGAGGTGGAGGAAGCCCCGGATTTGGGGCTGGGGTTTAGTCCTGACCCCCTGCTGGCTGAGCCAAGCCTTTAGTCTCGTCCTGCCCGACCCAGCGAAGCAGGAGCTGGTTTTCCCCGGGATTTCCAGAGTGTTCCCCACTGAGATCAGGACACTGAGGTGGCCCCGGAGAGGAGGAGACTCGAGGCTGGGCTGTCCCTGGGCCTCAGGGCTGAGCTCAGCCCTAAATCTTGCAGCAGCACCAGGGGTGACCCTTCCCATGCCCAATTTCAGAGGAGTAATTACCTTTTGGTGGCCTGGATAACAGAGAGAAGAAAGGGAGATGATCCCTCCTCCTCCTGGGGTCAACACCCAAACATCCTGAGCTGTAATTTTACCAAACCAAGGAGGAAAACGAAGGCTGCATTTATTTTTCTCTTAAAATTTTAAGTCCACAGGAGCAAAGGGAAAAGGTTCATCTCAAATGGTTTTCAAGACATTCATTAAAGTCTGGAAAACAAGATTAAAAAAAACAAAACCCAAAACACTACACTCCTGGCAAGGGATTGATGTTTTTATTCCCTGTATTTATTTTGTTTTATCACTGTTGTTATTTCATCTTAAGGAATGTTTTGGCTTTTTTTTTTCTCTTCTCCCTAATAGCAACAAGCTTAAGCAGTCGTTTTACATTGGGGAACTGGTTTTTCTGCCAGTTAAAAATAAGCAGAGAAAACCTTTTGATACTTGAGCAATGCCTTCCCGTGGGTTTTTTAAGTAAAAATGATATTAATAATTTAGAAATCCCATTAAATTCTATACATTTAATTCTATAAAATGTTTCAGGTTTGGTTGGTCTTCTCCTCCAGGTTCTCTGTGCACCAAATACACCAACACCAGGATGGGGGAGGAGGAGGAAGAGGAGCAAGAACTGAGGGAAAACCTTCTCTGAGGGAGTCACATCTCAAAAGTCATGTCCCAAAAATCATCTGCAAAAGTCATCCCCGAGAGAGTCACCTCCAAAAACTCATCTCTCAAAAGCCACCTCCAAAAAGTCATTTCTGGGAAAGTCATGTCCCGAAAGTCATCCCCCAAAAACCATCTCCTGAAAAATCATCTCCTAAAAAACATCTCCCAAAAGTAGTTTCTGAGAAAGTCATCTCCCAAAATCCCATCTCCCGAACTCATCTCCCCAAACCCATCTCCCAAAGTCATCTCCTCTCCCAAAATCCCATCTCCCGAACTCATCTCCCCAAACCCATCTCCCAAAGTCATCTCCCAAAACCCAAATGCAGAGATTTGGGGGTTTGTGTGATGGGGATCCCAGCTCTGCTCATTCTCCAAGCAGTGGAACAGGGGCAGGGATCCCGGGAATGGGAAATAAGGAAAGCCCAGCAGCAAATCCACCTGCTCTGGTACAAAGGCAGGAGTGGGAATTTCGCTTCATTCCCTGGTGAATTCCCAACTGGGAAGTCCCACCCACACCAGAAGGATTTGGTTTGGAATATCCCACTGGAAACCAGACCAACTTGTGTCACTCCAGCTCCTTCTTCGGGGTGTTAACAACCAAAAAATGTTTCAGTGGCTCAGGATTCCCTGGAAGACAGAAGTGGATGGATGAGTCCCCATCCCTGGAGGTGTCCAGGGAATGCCTGGAAGTGGCTCCCAGAGCTCTGGGCTGGGGGCCAAGGTTGGACTCCATGACCTTGGAGGGCTTTTCCAGCCTCAGGAGTTCCGGGAAGTGGATGTAGACTGATTGCATCTCTCCCCATCACTCAGGGAACGATTATCAGGGATAATCTGCAGTTTTTCCTTGTTTTTTTTTCCTCAGCTTTCCAATCCCCAGTCTCTGTTTCCAGCTCCCAGTGGTTTGATTTCCCCATTCTGGCCCCAAAGAAGCTCCAGCTCTGCTCCTGATCCGCTTCTTTAAGGAACACCCCATTTACTGCAACTATTCCTCTGTTATTATTCCTTCCAGCCAGTGGCAACCCCAGGTTGGACGGGTGGATTTCCAGCCCTGCAGCCCCAGGAGCACAGGGATACTTTGCTGGGCAGGTGGGAACAAAGGAGACCCAAAGCAGCTGCCACAGAGCAGACTGGGGCTGAGGACAGGGAGGAATTAGTCCCTAATTAGTCCCTCCTGCTCATTCCTTGCAGCCAGACAGGCTCCAAATTCCACGGGGTGTTCCTGGGATGTGGTCACTCCCTAACGGAGGGAGGGGGAGGGTTTAGGCAGAGCTCTGGATCTGGAAGGGACTAAGAGATTCCAGGCTCAGGATTTTCCAAGTCCTTGGTTAAAGGTGGATCCCTCCTTGGGATCTCCCTGGGTCTTCGTCTGCTTAACACAGGTCTCCTTTTGAGGTGATTTTAGTAGAAATCCCAGGGGTTTTTGGGTTCTTCAACCCTGGAACAAAGGGAAGGTTGGGCCTTTGTGTTTGGTGGCCAAACCAATAATTAGAGGAAATTCTGACCTAATTTTAAGGAGGTTCAAGGTTTCCCTTCTACATCCATGGAGGATGTGGAAGATCTGCCTCTTTTCAAGTCACAGACCAGCAGATTTCTCTTTTTAAGAGCTGGACTCGAGGGTCCTTTTGGCTCCCAGCATATCCTGTGATCCCATGACTCTCGTGGCTCCCACATCATCTTGTGGTTCCCAGATCATCCCGTGATCCCATGACCCTGGTGGCTCTCATATCATCCCGTGATCCCATGACCCTCCCAGACCATCCTGTGATTCCATGACCCTCTTGATCACCCTGTGATCCCATGACCCTGGTGGCTCCCAGACCATCCCATGATCCCACAACCCTCCCAGATCATCCCATGATTCCATGACCCTCCCAGATCATCCTGTGATTCCATGACCCTCTTGATCACCCTGTGATCCCATGACCCTGGTGGCTCCCAGACCATCCCATGATCCCACAACCCTCCCAGATCATCCCATGATTCCATGACCCTCCCAGA
>VXBA01002743.1:28286-42782 GCA_013399895.1 Serilophus lunatus
CTCCCAGACCATCCTGTGATTCCATGACCCTCCCAAATAATCCCGTGATCCCATGTCCTCCGTGGCTCCCAGATCATCCTGTGATTCCATGATCCTCCGAGAATATCCCATGATCCCATGACGCTGGTGGCTCCCAGACCATCGATTCCACGATCCTCCCAGACCATCCTGTGATCCCATGACCCTCCCCAATAATCCTGTGACCCCACGACCCTCCCAAGACCATCCTGTGATTCCGTGACCCTCCCAGATCATCCTGTGATTCCATGATCCTCCGAGAATATCCCATGATCCCATGACGCTGGTGGCTCCCAGACCATCGATTCCACGATCCTCCCAGACCATCCTGTAATTCCACGACCCTCCCAGACCATCCTGTAATTCCACGACCCTCCCAGACCATCCTGTAATTCCACGACCCTCCCAGACCATCCTGTAATTCCACGACCCTCCCAGACCATCCTGTAATTCCACGACCCTCCCAGACCATCCTGTAATTCCACGACCCTCCCAGACCATCCTGTAATTCCACGACCCTCCCAGACCATCCTGTAATTCCACGACCCTCCCAGACCATCCTGTAATTCCACGACCCTCCCAGACCATCCTGTAATTCCACGACCCTCCCAGACCATCCTGTAATTCCACGACCCTCCCAGACCATCCTGTAATTCCACGACCCTCCCAGACCATCCTGTAATTCCACGACCCTCCCAGACCATCCTGTAATTCCACGACCCTCCCAGACCATCCTGTAATTCCACGACCCTCCCAGACCATCCTGTAATTCCACGACCCTCCCAGACCATCCTGTAATTCCACGACCCTCCCAGACCATCCTGTAATTCCACGACCCTCCCAGACCATCCTGTAATTCCACGACCCTCCCAGACCATCCTGTAATTCCACGACCCTCCCAGACCATCCTGTAATTCCACGACCCTCCCAGACCATCCTGTAATTCCACGACCCTCCCAGACCATCCTGTAATTCCACGACCCTCCCAGACCATCCTGTAATTCCACGACCCTCCCAGACCATCCTGTAATTCCACGACCCTCCCAGACCATCCTGTAATTCCACGACCCTCCCAGACCATCCTGTAATTCCACGACCCTCCCAGACCATCCTGTAATTCCACGACCCTCCCAGACCATCCTGTAATTCCACGACCCTCCCAGACCATCCTGTAATTCCACGACCCTCCCAGACCATCCTGTAATTCCACGACCCTCCCAGACCATCCTGTAATTCCACGACCCTCCCAGACCATCCTGTAATTCCACGACCCTCCCAGACCATCCTGTAATTCCACGACCCTCCCAGACCATCCTGTAATTCCACGACCCTCCCAGACCATCCTGTGATCCCATGACCCTCCCAGATCATCCCGTGATCCCACGACCCTCCCAGACCATTCTGTGATCCCATGACCCTCCCAAATAATCCTGTGACCCCACGACCCTCCCAAATCATCCCCGTGACTCCGTGACCCTGGTGGCTCCCACGTTCCACCACTCCCTCCCGTGATTCCGCCGCTCCCCGGCCTTTCCTCTCTGCTTTTCCCCGCTCTGTGTCACGGGGGTGGCTCGAGGAAGCTCCCGGCCCTGCCCCGGTCTCCCCGGGGGAAGGAAGGGCAGCCCAGCGCCAGCGCTGCCATGCAAAGCGCCAGGGGAGGGGAGCCCGGCGGGATCCTGCTCCGGGGGCAGGGAGGGCTGGGATTGCTCAGCTCTGCCTTTGAAGGCACCATCCCTCCCTTTCTGTCCGCAGGGAAATGCAGGTTATGTTTGTTTTGTGGTTTCCTTCTTTTTTTTTTTTCCTGGAAACACCCTGGGTTTGAGCGCAGCCCAGTTTGGAGCTGGGCTTTGTTGGGTTTGGGGAGCAGAAATCCCACCGAATTCCGCAGGGCTCAGGTTTGGGGGGGATGCTCTGCCTGGACCCAAAGCCCCTTGGCCACAGGGCAGCCCTGGGGGGGGATTTCCCATCCTCCAGGATTAAGGGAGGGTTTGGCTCCGAGGAATCGCTCCAGGCCCGGCTGGAGCTGCGGGATCAGGACTCACACGGGACGATTAGCTCTGCATTGCTCTAAAAGTGATGCAAATGAGGGGGAGTCGCTCCAAAAAGCACATTTTTAATTTATTTTTTTTTTTTGGCAACCTTTAAGCACCAGATTTGTGACGTCTCCCCTGCTATGAAATTGGGAAAAACTGGGGGATTTAGGTACTGTCAGAAATCTCAGCACCGAGCAGAGACCAGGGCAGGGACCGAGGCTTTGAAGTGTCAGTGAAGCAGGAATCAGCTCCTGAATATTCCTGCACAGGAGCAGCTTCTGGAGGGGCCCAGGTGTTGGCCTGGGATAAGGAGTTAAACAAGAACTCTGGGATAAGGAATTAAACAAGAACTCTGGAATGAGGAGTTAAACAAGAACTCTGGGATAAGGAGTGAAACAAGAACTCTGGGATAAGGAATTAGAAAAGAACTCTGGGATAAGGAATTAAACAAGAACTCTGGGATAAAGAGTTAAACAAGAACTCTGGGATAAGGAGTTAAACAAGAACTCTGGGATAAGGAATTGAACAAGAACTCTGGGATAAGGAATTAAGAACTCTGGGATAAGGAATTAGAAAAGAACTCTGGGATAAGGAGTGAAACAAGAACTCTGGGATAAGGAGTTAAACAAGAACTCTGGGATAAGGAATTAAGAACTCTGGGATAAGGAATTAGAAAAGAACTCTGGGATAAGGAGTGAAACAAGAACTCTGGGATAAGGAGTTAAACCTGGGATTAGGAGTTAACAGGACCTCTGCCAGCTGCCCTGAAACGGGGCATTCTGAACAGCAGAAACGGGATGAACTGTTATTATGTGAACAAAAGAAGAAGACAGAGGGGAAAGGATAAAAACCTTCCGGATTTTAAGGTTCTTGTTGAGTTTGGGGATCAAAGGAGGAGGATTCAGCGTAAGTGAGGGAACACTCCACATCCCAAACCCCCGGGGCCTGCCCTGCTTGGGACACTTCGGGTGGGAAGGAGGTGCCAAAACTTCGGGGAGCAGCAGGTAATTAAGCCAAGCCCAGCAGCCACCCCATAAAGAGCAGGTTCCCTTTATCGTCAGCAGCTCTTGGAGTGACTTGAAAGCAGTGGCTCAGAGGGGGAGTGACGGGCTGGGTGTCAGTCCCGGCTGGAAAGGAGGGCAGGGAAGCCACAGTTGTCACATTAATTAAAGGGAAAGTAAAGGCACCCGTCTGTCCTTTGGGATCACACACGGATTTGGGCTTGGCCAGCGTTGCAAGAACGCCTGGGAGGGGAAAAAAAAACAACCCCAGAACGCTCTGGAGGTGAAGCCAAGGAGGAGCTGGAAGGCCAAGGGTACAATTATTGGGATGTGTTGAACAGCCGGGCTGTGGGGGATGGAGATTTCCACATTTCTGGCCGGAGAACAACAGGCAGGTGCCTCACAGCAGGTGCATTTCCCCCTGGGATATTCAGGGAGCGAAATCAACCACACAATAACAAGAACAAAGGGAATAACGAGGCCAAACACGGCAGGGTGGATGCTGCTCCCAGAAATTCCCCCCCGGAGTTTCCCAAAATGAGATTCCTCAGCCACGGAGCTGAGGGGGAGGAGGGGGCCTGAGTCACCCGGGGGTTGAGCTGGAAAAGGAAAGACGGAATTTGGAAGATCCCACTCGGAGCAATTTGCTTGGAAAATTGTAGGTTGACCTGTTGTTGTGTTGTCTTTTAACCTCCAACATTCCCGGCCAGGGAATCCTGCTGGCAGGAAATAGGGAAACATGGGATGGTTTGGGTGGGAAGGGACCTTAAAGATCCTGTTCCATGCCCCTTTCCATGGGCAGGGACACCTCCCACCATCCCAGGTGGCTCCAGCCTGGCCTTGGACACTCCCAGGGATGGGGCAGCCGCAGCTTCTCTGGGAAATCCATCCCAGCCCCTCCCCACCCTCATGGGGAGGAATTTTTTTCCTAATATTTAATCTAAACCCTCTTTCTGTCAGCTGGAAGCCATTCCCCCTTCTCCTGGCATTCCAGACCCTTGGGAATGGTCTCCTTCCATCTTTCCTGGAGCCCCTCCAGGTCCTGGAAGGCCACAGTCAGGTCACCCCAAAGCTTCTCCTCTCCAGGCAGGACAATCCCAATTCTCCAGCCTTTCCCCATGGCAGAGCTGCTCCATCCTCTGACCATCCTGTGCCTCCTCTGGANTTCCTAATATTTAATCTAAACCCTCTTTCTGTCAGCTGGAAGCCATTCCCCCTTCTCCTGGCATTCCAGACCCTTGGGAATGGTCTCCTTCCATCTTTCCTGGAGCCCCTCCAGGTCCTGGAAGGCCACAGTCAGGTCACCCCAAAGCTTCTCCTCTCCAGGCAGGACAATCCCAATTCTCCAGCCTTTCCCCATGGCAGAGCTGCTCCATCCTCTGACCATCCTGTGCCTCCTCTGGATTTATTCCAGCAGCTCCAGGTCCTCCCTGTGCTGCTCCCCAGGGCTGGAGGCAGAATTCCAGGTGGGATCTCACTGAGGGGGCAGAGGGGCTCAATCCCTCCCTCCTCTGCTGTAGGATCAGCCCGGGATGTGATTCATGGGATGATTTTCCATTCCCATTTCTCTTTCCTCTCTCATTTCCCATTTCTTTGCTGGTCCTTGAGCGCTGGGTTTCCCCACAGCCCAATTCCCAAAGCTGGTGCCAATGGACACTGGGAGCATCCCAGCTGGATTTGAATCCCAGTTGTGTGCACATCTCTGGCTGTGGGAGGAGGAGTTTCTGAAAACAGGAGATTTAGGAAGGAACTCAACCAGGAAGCAGGGAAGTCAAAGTGGGACTTTGCATCTCCAAGGGATTCCCCATCCCTGGGAGTGTCCAAGGGCAGGTTGGATCCCCCGGGACAGTGGGAGATGACCCTGCCCATGGAAAGGGGTTGGGATGGGATTTAAGGTCCCTTGCAACCCACCCCACCCCTTGGCTCCAGGATTCCAGGACCTCTCCCACTGGAGGAGGCATCGCCAATCCAGAGGTTGCTCTCCTTTATCTCCGTGGTTTTGTGGCAATTCAGGGAACTAATCCCTGGAGTTGGAGGTCCCAACCCCTCGGGCTCCCTGAGCCAGGGAAAAGAAGGAATGTGGAGCCACAGGGGCTCTCCAGGGCACTGAGGGAATGGTGGAGCAGCTGTTCCTGGGGTGAACAGGAGCAGATTCCCACCTCCCCCAGGACAAACCCTCCTTTATCTCGGAGGAACCCCCACCCAGAGGACACACCTGGGCAGTCACACACCAGGACGGCAGTTTTTTAGTGACTTGGTGCCAAAATGAATCCCCAAATGACTCCAAGCCTTCCTTCAGCTCCTGGGCAGGTCCTGCAGAAGCAGCTCAGCCTCTGTCCCCCCCTGCCCAGTTAAGGAGGGAATTGTTGTCCCTCCTGCCCCTCATTTGTACTTTTATTCAGCTCTCCCTTGGATCTTCACCCCCAGCTTCTCCTGTGCCAGGGGGGCTTTGGAAAACAAGCTTTCCTTGGGTGATCCCGAGCTCTCCCATTCCCTATTCGTGTCCCTGCTCTCATCTTGAGAAGAGCTGAAATTTAGGGAGCTGGATTTGGGGAGGTGGGTTTAGTTATTCATCTCACCTGCTCAGGGGTTTTTACACGGCCAGTACGAGGCTTTGCTCTCTAAGCAACATCTCTCCTCGTCCCTCTTGCCAGGGAGGCTTTAAAATTCACCAGTGGGGCTTTAAAATTCACCAGTGGGGCTTTAAAATTCACCAGTGGGGCTTTAAAACTCACCAGTGAGGCTTTAAAACTCACCAGTGGGGCTTTAAAACTCACCAGTGGGGCTTTAAAATTCACCAGTGGGGCTTTAAAATTCACCAGTGAGGCTTTAAAACTCACCAGTGGGGCTTTAAAACTCACCAGTGGGGCTTTAAAATTCACCAGTGGGGCTTTAAAATTCACCAGTGAGGCTTTAAAACTCACCAGGGAGGCTTTAAAATTCACCAGTGGGGCTTTAAAATTCACCAGTGGGGCTTTAAAATTCACCAGTGGGGCTTTAAAATTCACCAGTGGGGCTTTAAAACTCACCAGTGAGGCTTTAAATCTCACCGCGGAGGTTTGAAATTCCCCTCGGAGATCGTGTTGCTGATAAAACTCCCCGTTCTTTGCTCTGCTGCCAACAAACTGCACCAAATATCTGTGGATCCTCTCCTCTTTTTTTTTTTTAAAAAAAAGAAAACCCTTTAAAATGTCCCAAATGACCTCTTGTAACGTTCAGGACACACTGAGCAGCTCCTGGGGTTGTTATTCCAGGTATGGAGCAGAGATTTACAGATTTATGGGGAATTCCAGGGCTGGATTTCCCTCCTTTCCCTCAGCTCCAGAGGCATCTGTGGAGTCCCTGCTTGGCTTATTTTTGCATTAAGAAACACATTTTCTGGTTAAACATTGTGCCCTGGAAGAGACAAGACAACTCTCCGTGGAGCAGCACTGCACTTTTCCAGCCTTGGAATCTCACCCGGTTCCCGTGGCTGATTTTTTGCCCAATTTCCCCTCCAAAAATCCCCACTTTTCAGTGCCAGCCTCGTGCCCTCGGGTCCGGCTGCTCCCCCTGCTCAGCAGCAATTCCCAGTGCTCAGTCCTGGATGTGGTGCTTCCATCCTGGCCCTGATCCCACCCCGTGACCCAGAGCCCAGCGCTGGCCCCGACTGGGGGAGATGATGCCCAAGTGCCTCGAGAATTCCTGTGCAAAGGAAGGACATTCTAAAGGAAGGGGTTGGTGTCTTGGAAAAGGTGGATCCGTGTGTTCCTCGTGTGAGACACCACCTTGGGAGGGACAGTTCATGGAATCAGGGAATGTCCTGAGCGGGAAGGGACCCACAGGGATGGAGAGTCCAACCCCTGACCCTGCACAGACACCCCAACAATCCCCAAATCCCCAAATCCCAACTCCCCGGACCTCTGGCAGCTTTGGGAACGTGACCAAACCCCGGGAGCCTCTTCCAGAGCCCAACCACCCTCTGTGGGAAGAACCTTCTCCCGAGATCCCCCCAAACCCTCCCCTGGCACAGCTCCAGCCCTTCCCTGGCTCCTGTCCCTGCTCCCGGGGCACAGACCGGAGCAGCCCCTCGGGAAGAGCCGCAGACCCCAAGGAGTCTCCCCTCCGTCCCTTCTCCACCTCAACAACCCCCTCAGCTGCTCCTCCAGCCCCTTCCCCATCCCTGTCTCCCTCCTTTGGACACTCAAGAGCAGCTCCTGATATCGTGGTGCCCCCCCAGCTCAGACAATCCCAGTGGGATGTGGCCTGATGTCTCCCAGGACACAGCTGGCCCTCCTGGATAGCAGGGAACCCCTGCTGGCTCATATTCCTTCCTTTTCTCCCTCTCTCCCAACCCCTGCTGGCTCATATTCCTTCCTTTTCTCCCTCTCTCCCAACCCCTGCTGGCTCATATTCCTTCCTTTTCTCCCTCTCTCCCAACCCCTGCTGGCTCATATTCCTTTTCTCCCTCTCTCCCCACCCCTGCCCATCCACACCAGTGGAGGGACCAACGTGGTCCCTCCCCAGTCCGGCAGAAAGAAGGAAGGGAAAGGTTTTGGGAAGGTCTTGCCTGGAAGCCCCTCAAATGCCGGTGGTGCACGAGGGCAGCAGCCATGGAACAGCCTGGAAGGAACCTCAGGAATTATCTTGGCCATCTTTCTGCCCCAAAGCAGCAGAATCAGCCGGGGATGACCCAGGCTGAGGGTGAGGAGCGACTGTGGAGCCACTGGAGGCTGCTGGTGGTGATGGAGGGAGCCCAGACCGTCCCCGCTCCCGTCCCCACTAATCCAGAGCCTCCTTTGATGTGGGAGCACAATCAGGGAGCAGTTCCGACCTGGGGAAGAGCCACCTTTGGAGAGCAGGACCCACAAAGCCCCAGGGACATGTCCCAGGGGCCCCATTAACCGTGTTAATGATCCCGGGGGCCTCATTAACCATTTTAATGGTGACTTCTCTGGCCCTTTCACACGGAGCCACAACTGCCCAGCCCTGCAGCGAAGGGGAGCACCAGCAAGTCCAAGCCCTGCCAGCCCCCTTCTCCCAGGAAAAGCTCTTACAAAGCCCTTTTTTCCCTGGGAAAAAGCAGACCCGGGGGGGCTGTTGGGTGGTTGCTCCAGCTGGAATCACCGCAGGAGGTTGGGAATCCCCCCCAGGCTCTCCCTCCCCGCACCAGCGGCTCAGCAGGTCCCAGTTTAGGAAGTGCTTAAGCAGGACTCGTTTATCTGGGCCCCTTTAAACCTCAGAGGTGAAGTCCCGTGAAAGCCACCAGAGCTCAGGGAATATTTGGGGCCCGGGAGCTCATCCCTGTGGTTTAAAGATTTGATGGATCCCCACGGCCTGAAAACAGCGGCTCCACCTTTTCCTTGGAGAGAGGGAGGCTGGCACCTCTCTGGAAACACCACCTGACCCACAATGAACTGGGAAAAACCTGGAGGTGTCCTGGGAAGAACCACCTGGGCACGTGCAGTGCAACAAAACCCGACTGCAACCCTTCCCCTCTGGAGCCCCAAATCCCATGGGATGCCTTTGGAGCCATGGAGATGCTCTCAGGGCTCCCAGCACGCGCTTCCAAGCTGAGCTTTGTGACAGCTCAGCACCAGGAAAACCACAGACCTGGCCTGACTCCCTCTGAAGTGCAAGGCTGGGCACCTGGAAAAGCCACTTCTTAGGGATCCGGGGAGGAGCCAGAGGCTGAAGGGCAGGTTTGGAGCTTTGGAGGAACAGGGAAACAGCTCGTGGAACGTCAGGAGGGGTCTCAGGGCGGGGGGTTGTCCCAGGAGTGGCGTTTTCCCTGCTTTCCAGCAAAGCCAGGGGGGTTGGAGGGTCCCCAGCCCTCAAATGTGTGTCCCTTGTGTGGCACGAGGAATAACAGATCCCAGCCAGATCCAGGTGCATCACAGCTGGAAAAACCGGAAAGTCGTTATTCCCAGGGATGAAAGGCCATGAGGAGCTGGAGTCTCTCTCTCTCCTGGCTCTGCTGGGCAGGGGCCGCCCCTGGTCACTGTCCCCGAGGTCTCAGCCAGCCCTGGGATCAGGAAAGCAGGATTAGAGCCGGGATTCTCCCTGTCTGCAGCTTCCCCGTGGTGGTGCCACCGTAGGAAAGGCCAATGAAGGCACATCTGGACCTCCCCGAGGGTTAAGTGGTGCTTCATCCCACCCTGTCCCCAGGCACTGCTTGGCCTCAGAACACACCCCCGAGTCCCCTGCAGGGGTTGCACCAACGCTTTGGCTCCTCCCAAAATATCTCCCCTTTCACTTCCAGCCAGAGGTCCCAGAGCTTGGATGACCTGGGGCAGAGTGACACAAAGGACCCAAAATCTCCTCTGGAAATAAGAGCAGCCTCGAGTGGGATGAGCTGTAAGGTCCCTTCCAATCCAAACCATCCCATAGTTCCATGATTCCATGAAAACTCCTCTGGATTGCAACGTGTCCACCCCAAAATCCTCAGACCAACGGAGCTACAACAGAATTCCTACAGGGCTGTAATTGCACTTATCGTTCATTTCAACCCATTGTGAGGCCTGTTAGGAAAAAAAAATAAAGTCCTAAATATCCTCAATATTGTGATTTTTTTGGCAGTATTTTTAATTCAGGTTGACAACAGCATTAGGAATCCTCCCAGAACTTGTTCATTTTGCCCCAATAAAGATGCAAAGACTTCCCAGAGCGAGCTCTGCAGTCCCTGGGGATTCTGTGATCAGACCCCTTTGTTAAGGCAATAAAAAGGGATTTTCCTTGTTTCCAAGCAAATCCCCAAATTTTCTGCAGAATGTTAATTCCGATGGGACAGTGCCTTCTCATTGACAGGCATTGCTGGAGTCATTGGATGCCCCAGGAAGACGAGGAAGAATCCCAGCTCGCGTTTCTCCACCTGTTTGTGACTCTTGGCTTCACTTTGATCCATCTCCAGTTCCTTCTCCATGTGCTCCACTCACATCCCACCCGGACAGGGACTCCAGCACCTCCTCTGGGCACAGAACTCGGCAAGAAATCACTGCCCTTTCCCAGAAATGCCTGATCTCCAATTCCAGGGATCCTCAAGGGGCAGGGGAAGCCCCACTGGGGACTGGCACAAGTATCCCAGAAAACCTGTGGCTGCCCCATCCCTGGAAGTGTCCCAGGCCAGGCTGAAGCAGCCTGGGATAGTGGGAGATGTCCCTGCCCATGGAAAGTGGGTTGGAACTGGATCATCTTTATGGTCCTTCCATCCCAAACCATTCCAGGATTCCATGACTTTTCCTAGTGGAAGGTGTCCCTGTCCATGGAAGGAATTAGAACTGGACCATCTTTAAGGTCCTTCCATTCCAAACCGTTCCAGGATTCCAGGCTCTTTCCTAGTGGGAGAGGTCCCTGCCCATGGAAAGTGGGTTGGAACTGGATCATCCTTATGGTCCATCCATCCCAAACCATCCCAGGATTCCAGGATCTTTCCTACTGCAAGTAGCCCCTGCCCATGGCAGGGGGTGGATCTGGATCCTCTCTAAGGTCCTTCCAACCTGAACCATTCCAGGATTCCATGACTTTTCCTAGTGGAAGGTATCTCTGTCCATGGAAGATGTCTCTGCCCATGGCACGAGGAGGTTCTGGATCATCTTTAAGGTCTTTTCCAACCCAAACCATCCCAGAATTCCAGGATCTTTCCTAGTGCAAGGAATCCCTGCTCATGGCAGGGGGTGGGTCTGGGTCGTCATCATGGTCCCTTCCAACCCAAACCATTCCAGGATTCCATGAGTTTTCCTAGTGGAAGGTGCCCCTACCCATGGCAGGGAGTTGGAACTTTCTGGTCCTTCCAACCCAGACCATTCCACAATTCCATGACTCCCGGAAGGAAGGAAGGAAGGAAGGAAGGAAGGAAGGAAGGAAGGAAGGAGGGCTGGCTCCCAACAACGGGGTGGATCCGCCTTCCCTGTTCCCTGGACGTTGCTCAAGATCCCGCCCGGAGCTGCCCAAGGACCCTGGAAGAGGCAATTTGCAGGAGGTCCTGGAACATAATTAAACACTGTGGTGAAACCAAACCGTAAACAAGCCATGAATAAAAACTCCTTGAATTATTCTGCTGAACTGTAATTACACAATAAGGAAGCAGATTAATTAAGTAAAATACAAGTCGTGAAACCGAAGCTTGCAAGCAAAGCAGTTTATTTTAATTTCCACATTATTTCGGATGAGATACAAGTGTTTGCTGTGGCTTTAAAACATTGGAAGCCATTCCTGGCTGCCAGGCAGACCAAACCCAGTGGCTAAATTAAATTTTTTTGCATCTCAGGCACCTCCTGAAACGTATAAAAGGCCGAGGGCCGTGCCCCAGAGGAGCCACAGGAGTTCTCCTCCTCTCCCTCTCTCGCTGCTCCGCGCCACCTCCACCATGAGTCGACAGTGCTACACCTCCAGCTCCATCCTGGGCCGCCGGGGCTTCTCCTCGGCCTCGGCCGTGTGCCGGGGCAGCAGCAGCTCGGCCTCCGTGTGCCAGCCCGTGGCCAGGAGATGTGGCCTTGGTGGCTTCAGCAGCCGCAGCGTCTGTGACCTGGGCCGGGGGCAGCGCATCTCCTTCGGCGGCTCCTGCCGGGGGGTCTTTGGGGGGCCCGGGCGCTGCGGGGTCGCCCTGGGCGGAGGGCGCTTCGGCACCGTCGTGGGCTTCGGCAACTGCGGCAACTACGGAGCCCTGGGGGGCTACCGGGGGCTCGGCGAGGGAGTGGCCGTGGGGGGGTTCGGGGGAGGCCTGGGGGGTCCCAGGTCCGAGGGGATTCGGGGGGTGAGCATCCACCCCGAGCTGCTGAAGCCGCTGTGCGTGGGGGTGGACCCCGAGGAGTGTCAAGTGAGGACCCACGAGAAGGAGCAGATCAAGAACCTCAACAACCAGTTCGCCTGTTTCATCGACAAGGTGAGGTCCTGCTCTCCTCCCGTCCCACGGGACTGGGAGCTGGTTGGCTGGGCACTGGTGGGGTTGGCAGGGAGAGGTTTGGGGGGTTTGTTTGAGCTTGGCTTGGTCACCAGCCCACAAAGAGCTCGAGGTCAGGGGGGCAGCAAAAACCCAGGAGAGAGGGGATGGAGACACGGAAATTCTAAAAACAGGAAGCTTTATTCCAAAGAGCTCCATCCAGGAGGGCAGCAAAAACCGGGAGAGAAGGGATGGAGACATGGAAAGGGAAAAAATAGGAAGTTTTGTTCCAGGTGGATAATGGGACGTTGCTCTCACAGCTCGTAGGAACTCCCAGAGGACTTTTGCAGTTCTTAAAGTTGTGCTTCCTCAGGATGTGGAAGGGTGGATGGAACCGAAACGAAATTTTAGTTTCTCTGTCCCTCCACTCAGTGAGGGAAACGGTTTGGTGGTTTGCAAAAAATATGTCATTCATCATTGTTTTCTTAGCCAAGCTGAGGGAGTTTCAGGCCTATTCAGAGATGTGCTTAAGGGAAATAATTTTCCAAAGGGCAAAGAAAATTTGCTTTTTTTCCTTTTTTTTAATTTTAATCTTTTTTTAAAATTTAAAAAGATTTAAAACTAAAAAGAAAAGATTAAAAAGAAAGGATCTGTTTGATCTGCTCTGGATTTTCCTTGAGAGCTGCTCTGGAGCTGGAAAAACCAAACCCACCCAAGGGGAGCTTCCTCCCATTTGAAAAATGACTTATTCATGACCCAGGGAGGCTTTAATCTCGGAGTGAAAGGCAAGATAAGCCCCCGCGGGGAGAGCTGAGATCAGATCCACCCAAAGGAGAGAAGGAAGGGCTCAGCCCCGCACTGGGATCCTCCTCAGGCCTCTGGTTAAACTGGGCTTTGGTCAAACCCAGGCTTGGCCTTGGCACAGAGACGTTGGTGTCACCAGGACACCAGTCCTGGGAGGGCCCAGTTTTGGCTCCGAAATCAGCCCCGAGCTACTTGGAATTCTGGTTTTCTGCCTTTTAGAAGCAGAGGGAGGGACCCTTCCCCTGGGATAAGAGAGGGTGTCCTCACTGTCCCCCCAGGGATAAGAGGGGGTTCCCTGACTGTTCCCGTGTGTCCCTTGGGATAAGAGAGGGTTCCCTGACTGTCTCCATATGTCCCCTGAGATAAGAAGGGTTGTCTCACTGTCCCCTCGTGTCTCCTCTGGCATAAGAAGGGTTGTCTCCCTGTCCCCCGTGTGTCCCCTGGCATAAGAAGGATTGTCTCACTGTCTCACTGTCCTCCCATGTGTCCCCTGGCATAAGAAGGATTGTCTCACTGTCTCACTGTCCTCCCATGTGTCCCCTGGCATAAGAAGGATTGTCTCACTGTCTCACTGTCCTCCCATGTGTCCCCTGGCATAAGAAGGATTGTCTCACTGTCTCACTGTCCTCCCATGTGTCCCCTGGCATAAGAAGGATTGTCTCACTGTCTCACTGTCCTCCCATGTGTCCCCTGGCATAAGAAGGATTGTCTCACTGTCTCACTGTCCTCCCATGTGTCCCCTGGCATAAGAAGGATTGTCTCACTGTCTCACTGTCCTCCCATGTGTCCCCTGGCATAAGAAGGATTGTCTCACTGTCTCACTGTCCTCCCATGTGTCCCCTGGCATAAGAAGGATTGTCTCACTGTCTCACTGTCCTCCCATGTGTCCCCTGGCATAAGAAGGGTTGTCTCACTGTCCCCCCCCCGTGTCCCCTGTCCAGGTGAGGCTCCTGGAGCAGCAGAACAAGGTGCTGAGCACCAAGTGGGAGCTGCTGCAGCAGTACGTGCTGCCAGCCTCCCGCAGGAACCTGGAGCCCGTCTTCGAGAACTTCATCTGCAACCTGCGGAAGCAGCTGGAGTGTGTGCTGGGGGAGAGGGAGAGGCTGGAGAACGAGGAGCGCTGCCTCCGGGACCTGGTCCAGGAGTTCAAGTGCAAGTAGGTCCCACGTGGAGGGAACTGGTGGGAATCCCGGGATATTGCACTGGAGGGGGCTGAGGACTGGGGAGCAGGGCAGGGCACACCAGTGTGGGGCTGGGTTCCCGGGCTGGGAGAGCTCCTCAGACACAGGTTCCTCAGGGAGAGGGACGGGGAACCACTTTTCCTCTCTCTCCTGTGGTTTTCCATGTCAAATCGCCCCCCAAATCCACCCTGGCTCCCCCAGATCTCCTGTCCCAACACCTTCAGCCTTTTTATCTCCCCCCACATCACGCTGGGGTTCATTCTCTCTTCCCAGAGGGAATGTGGGGGTTGTTCTGTCACTCCAAGCTCCAGATATCCCTGGATATCCCGTGAGCTCCACTGAGCCACAAACCAGGACACTGGACAAGCCCAGAGTCCTCACAGCTCAAATCTCAGGGGTTTTTCTTGCTGAGCCACCACCCAGCAGCTCCAACTCGCAGAATCATCATCTTGGGAAAGTTCTTGCAGGTCCCAATTCCTGAGTCAGGGCTCCCTGACTTTCCTCCCCTTTGCCCCTGGGAGTTTCAGGGGTTGCTCAAGCTCCTGACCCTCCCTGGGGCACTTTGGCCACAGTCTCCTCTCACAACTCCCCCCCCCCCCCCC
>VXBA01002743.1:53550-71346 GCA_013399895.1 Serilophus lunatus
CTGGGGCTGGGGCTCGGGGGTGGAGGAGCTGGGCTTGGCCTTGGTGGAGGAGCTGGGCTCAGCTTTGGTGGAGGAGCTGGGCTCGGCTTTGGGGGGGGTGGGCACGGCGGAGGGTTTGGCTTTGGGGGCTTCCCCGTGGGGCTGGGGGGCGGCAGGAGCCCGGCGGGATTTGGTGGTGGCCCCTCTGGAGCGGGGACGATCCAAGAGGTGACGGTGAACCAGAGCCTGCTGGCCCCCCTGAACCTGGAGATCGACCCCAACATCCAGCAGGTGCGGAAGGACGAGAAGGAGCAGATCAAGACCCTCAACAACAAGTTTGCCTCGTTCATCGACAAGGTGAGACCTCTCTGGGCGCTGGGGCGTCTTTGGGGAGAGACAACGAGAGTCTTGGAGGTGCAAAGCCACGACGTCCCAGAGCCAAGCCCTCGGCCTCTCCTGCCCCCCAAAAATAACGTCCTTCTCAAGGCAGAAAACTTGTAACAATGGGATTAGATCCGAGTTTTTGTGGCTGAGAAATGACACAGACTGGTTTGAATGGAATAAGGCCACTTGAGGTTGGTATCCAGAGGTTTAGGCTGATTCTGTGGGCAGTTGTGTTAATCCTTGTTTATGACCTGCAAGATAAAATCCTTTTCCTGTTGGCTCGGGTGAGGTCCTTCCTTGGCTTTGAGTTGGGTAAATATATGGAACGGCCGTGGAGCCTTTTCATGTGTCGTGCTCAGACCTTGGCTTTCCCAGAGGAACATGAATCTCTTCCAAGGACAGAAAGCCCAAAGGATTTTACAGGAGCCCAGTGGGGAAAGAGCTGAACCCACATTTTCTAATCACTGCTTCCCAAATTAATTGTCTCTGAAGAGAACTGTCCCCTGAGGGTGGATTTGCTCGAGTGCAGGATGGGTTAACACAGCCCTGGATGAAATTCCCAGCTGGATTTAATCCCCTTGATCCGGGATCGTCCCACTAAACCTCTCCCACTTCCCAACGCCAGGTTCGCTTCCTGGAGCAGCAGAACAAGGTGCTGGAGACCAAGTGGACCCTTCTGCAGGAGCAGGGGCAGAAAAACAACTCAGGGAAAAGCAACCTGGAGCCTCTGTTCGAGGCCTACATTGGCAACCTGAGGAGGCAGTTGGGCAACCTGCTGCAGGAGAGGGGCCGGATGGACGGGGAGCTCAAGAACATGCAGGACCTGGTGGAGGATTTCAAGAACAAGTGAGTTGTAGTGGCACTTCCCAGCTGGGTGTTGGGGACCAGGAGTTTTCATCCTCCGTGGAAGAGGCCCTGAGGCTGCTGGAGCTCGAGGAGTGTTTGGAAAACAATTGGGGATGGGGTGGGATTTTGGGGTGTTGGAATGGATGGACCTTGTGGGGCCCTCCCAACTCAGCAGATTCTAGTCTATGATCCTGTGATTGATCTCAAAAAATTACAATTCTATTCTATGAATCTGTGGTTGATCTCAAATTTACATTTCTGGAAGGCAAACATCTAACCTGAGATACTCATGGAAATTCCTACAGGAAAGGGGGAAAAAGTATCTCCAGCTCATGCTGCAGAACCTCATTAATCCCCTCAAAAGAATTAATTGATCCCCTCTAATCCAGTCTCTCCCTGCAGGACCCTGTTCTTCTCAACAGCAGAAAAAAAAAGAAAAGAAGGAGTCCCTGGATATTTTGCCCATCAAAAAATGCCAACTCAGCCAGGACACAACACCCTGTGCTGGAAAATCCCCCAAACCAGCTCCACCCTCCTTTTCTTCCACCTGCATTAAATCAAAAATGTCCTTTCAGCCCTTGGAGAACGGGGGGTATCCCACAGGAGGTTGATCTGGAGATGCCCAGATGTCCTCCCTGGACACGTGTGGTGCTTCCCAAGGGGGGATCCAGCACTTTTTCCCTGTTTTCCCTGCAGGTACGAGGAGGAGATCAACCGGCGCACAGCGGCCGAAAACGACTTTGTGGTGCTGAAGAAGGTGGGTGAGGTGGGAGGTGTTGGGATGCTGAGCCACCCCCAGCCATGGGAACATCCCAAGGGGTGGGAGATCTCCTGGAGCTGCACCCTCATCCTTTGGAAGGGCTTTAAACACTCATTTGAATGGTGGGTTTTTGGGGAAAGGAATGGGAGGAGGTTGGAGGACGGAAGGAAAGTCTCTTCCCACTCCTGTCCCACAACACACACATGGTTAGTGGTCAAGGAATTCCAGGTACCAAGGGATTTCTCTCCTCATCCACTTCCCAATAACTCTTTTTTGAGGGAAAGAGGTGCCCTCTTGCTGCCCTCCATGGGGGATGTTCTCCAGGGAAAGGAGCAGCCTCGTCCCCAGGCTCAGCTGGTTCTTGGCACCTCTTTCTGGCTGGGAAGTGGCTCCAGAGATCCCTGTGGCTGCTCTTTCCCAGGACGTGGATGCTGCCTACATGACCAAGGTGGAGCTGGAGGCCAAGGTGGACGCCCTGACGGACGAGCTCAACTTCCTCCGCGCCCTCTACGAAGCGGTAACTCCCGATCTCCCGCTTCCCTCCCGGCGTTCCCGGAGCCGGGTGCGATCCCCGTGTTTCCCCACAGGAGCTGGCCCAGCTCAGCGCCCAAGTGTCCGACACCGCCGTCATCCTGTCCATGGACAACAACCGGGATCTGGACCTGAGCAGCATCATCGCCGAGGTGAAGGCGCAGTACGAGGACATCGCCAACCGGAGCCGCGCCGAGGCCGAGTCCTGGTACCAGACCAAGGTGAGCGGCCCCGCAATTCCACTGGGAATTCCACTGGGATATTCCAGAAGGTTCACTCTTCTCTCCTGCCCCTCAGTTCGAGGAGCTCCAGGCCACGGCTGGGAAACACGGGGATGACCTGCGGAACACCAAGGGGGAGATCTCGGAGCTCAACCGGCTCATCCAGAGGATCCGCTCCGAGATCGAGAACACGAGGAACCAGGTGGGGATGGGAAAAAGGAGCCCGTGGAGCCCCATTTTGTGATCCCACAGCTTGGCTTTGCTGGCCAGGGACTTTACAAACCTCACTGAACGAGTGGAATTCCCTCCTGGGTCTAAAATTCAATTATTAAGTTGTTTAGCCCAGCCTGGCCTTTCAACTCCAGCTGCGGGGGAAGGACCTCAGGCTCAACTTCTTTCCACAAACGACCCCCCCAGAATGAGTTTATTCCTTGGCTGAGCCTTTCCCAGAGAGCTTTGGGATCCCAATCCCAAATCCCAATCCTTGCAGTGTGCCACGCTCCAAACGGCCATCGGAGACTCCGAGGAGCGCGGGGAACTGGCCCTCAAGGACGCCAAGGCCAAGATGATTGACCTGGAGGACGCTTTGCAAAAGGCCAAGGCCGACATGGCCCGGCAGCTGCGGGAGTACCAGGAGCTCATGAACGTCAAGCTGGCCCTGGACATCGAGATCGCCACCTACAAGAAACTGCTGGAGGGCGAGGAGAGCAGGTGGGGGTGAAATCCCGTCGGGAATAACCTCAACTCTCGCTTCTCCCGTCAGAGATTGGATCCTCTGCTTTTTCTTTCATTTTGTTCTGATCTGCTCTTTCTCTACCCCTCAACAGGCTCAGCGGGGAGGGACTCAACCCCATCAGCTACTGTAAGTGCTTGATCCCAAAGTCCTGCTTTTTCCTGGGAGAAACCTTGGGAAAAGGGAGGTTTTGCCTGAAATAGGACAGTTCAGAGCCCTCCACCATGAGCAGGGGCCTGCACAGGGGATGGAAGCTGGGTTCAAGGGCGGTGGGTGATGGGGCTTCCTGGAACTGGGGAACTGCCCAGGGAAGCTGTGGCTGCTCCATCCCTGGAAGTGTCCAAGGGCAGGTTGGATCCACCTGTTGGGAAGGGGTGGAAAGGGATGAGTGTGTGAGGCTGGAGAAGGGAAGGATCCAGAGAGACCTTGGAGCCCCTTCCAGGCTCCAAAGGGGCTCCAGGAGCTGGAGAGGGACTGGGGCCAAGGGCTGCAGGGACAGGCCCCAGGGAATGGCTTCCCACTGCCAGAGGGTGGGATGGGATATTGGGAAGGGATTCCCAGGGGCTGGGATGGATTTCCCCGAGGATTCCCCATCCCTGGGAGTGTCCCAGGGCAGGTTGGATCCCCCTGGGACAGTGGGGGGTGTCCCTGCCCACGGCAGGGATGGTGGAACAAGATGCCCTTCCCTCCCCAGCCATCCCACCATTCCAGCCGACATCCAACCCTCGGGTTTTCCCTTGCAGCCGTCATCAGCTCTGGCTCCGGCCTGGGAGGAGGATTTGGTGGACTGAGCCTGAGTGGAGGAGGAGGAGGAGGCGGGTTTGGCCTTGGAGCAGGAGGAGGAGGAGGTGGATTTGGCCTTGGAGCAGGAGGAGGAGGAGGTGGATTTGGCCTTGGAGCAGGAGGAGGAGGAGGTGGATTTGGCCTTGGAGCAGGAGGTGGGAGCGGTTTTGGCCTCGGAGGCGGCTCTGGAGGAGGAGGAGGCAGCTCCAGCTTTGGAAGCGGAGGAGGACTTGGACTCGGGGGTGGAGGAGGTCTGGGAGGCGGCTTTGGAGGAGGCCATGGAGGAGGAGGCCTTGGAGGAGGAGGCCTTGGAGGAGGGGGCAGCAGCAGCCTGAGCTCCAGCGGAGGGAATTTCAGCTCTGGAAGCGCCAAAGGCACCAACCCGGGCGTGAAAATCGTCTCCAAAACCTCCTCCAGCAAAAAGAGCATCAAGAGCCAGAGCCTGAAAAATGCCACAGAGCCCGAGTAAAGCCCAGGCCAGACCCTCCCCAGCCCATCCTGCTGCTCCCTCCTCCCCCTGCTCCTCTCCTGCACCTCCATCCCCTCAGCCCAGAGTTCTTGCCCATCTGCATCTCAGGCCAAGGAAAGCAGCAGAGCCCACCTTAACCAGAGCTCTCCAAGCCCCTGGAACGGGATCAAAAGGGAAACACAGTCCTGAGGGACTGTTCCAAATGTGGAATTGGTTTGTTGTTCCGTTGCTTTGGTTGTCCCTTTGTTTTTGCTGAGGAGGCTGAGCAGCTCCTTTGGAACCGTGGCTGCAAAGAGCAGTGAAAATTCAGCGAGTTTGAGCATCTCCCTTTGCAGTCTGAGCTCAGCTGGGGCTCCCAGAACACAGGGATGGGCTGGGAATGTGGCTTTAGCTCCCCTTGCTTGGCCTGCCCTGCTGGGACGAACCAAACTCGCTCCTCCACATTGAACAGCTCCGTTTGACCTGAATGGGGGTTATTTTTCTGCTGTGTAGAAAAACCCCAGGAGGTTCTGAGACGTCCCAGGCCATGCTTTGGATGCCTGAGGCCCCTCCCAAAAAAATATCTTTGATTCTGGGAGTGCAGAGCCTGTTCCAGTCGCTCCAAGGAGATGGAAAATCCCTTTTTTTCCCCGTTCACTTGGACAACCAGGATTCTTCCAGTTGGGCTGAACTCGGCCTGGCCTGTGGTTCAGAGTGTTCAAATTAGGGCAGAACCCTGAGAAGTGCCACCCCTGGGGGCAGAATTCAATTCATCACGAGCTTATTGAAAAGCTTTTCCCACATTTCTCTCCCATCGCTGTCCTTTCCCTTCTCCATGAGTTTGCTCACAGTGGGACCTTCCACGGCGCCTCGGGGGTGTGTTTTGTCAGAGGATTCCTCAGGGACTGACACAAAATTTATGGAAAAGGGCTCGTTTTCTAAATTGTGGAGGGTTTAAAATTCTAAATAGTGTCTGAGACAGAGAGCCCTTCAAAAGGAAGGGCAGTGTCTGCAGGTCAGGTGGGTTCCTGTCCTGCCCCTGTCCTGGCTCCTGGGAGGTTTGCTGGAACGACTTAAAAAATTCCCAAAAGAAAGACCCTGGGAAACTGGGAAGTGCAGCAGGTGGGAAACGAGGCAGTAGGGAGCAGGATCCCAAAGGAACACCAGCGTCCCAAATTTATTTCCCCCCTTTTCTGATGGAATTCCCCCCTCTAACCTCCCACTGTGTCTTTTTATTTTTGGGAAGTACCAATAAAAGAGAAACCTGCAGCTTTTGATACTTCCATGGTAGTGTTTTCCTTCCTCTCTCTTTTTGGAACGTGCCCAATAAAACCAGATTGTAATTTATTTGTTCATCTATTTATTATTTAAGTTCTAAGCCAGAACCAGCAGCACAAAATATTCCCAACCTTCAGCAGAATGGGCTGGAAAGGGAGTTTTTGCTTGACTTGGAGGGAAAAGCTTTAACTGAGGATAAAATTGTAATGGACAAAACAGGGGGAGGAGGAAGAAAAAGAGGAGAAGGAGGAGGTCAAGGAGAGGGATGAGGAAAAGGAGGTGGAAGAGGAAAAGGAGAGAGAGGAGGAGAAGGAAGAGGAAGAGGGTGGAGATTTCTCCCCAAGTGACAAAATAATGAATCACTGTTCATTCCTTAACACATTGGGGTCCATCCAGAAGCTTTTCTTCCATGGAAGGGAGGGTTTGGCACAGCTCAGGCAAAACCTCAGCAGGTAATTTTTGCTTCCTTAAAAAGCCATGAGCAAAGTCAGGGCTCTGGGGGAGGGTTTTATCAGGGAGATCTGGGCTGGGGCTGGGTTTGGGTGAGTTGGAGCAGAGCAATTCCCCCCCTGATGGAGATATTTTGGTCGTTGCAAAAGGAGGATAAAAGAGAAGAAAGAGGTGAAAAAAGCACAGAGACAAACCTTGTTGGAAAGGCCTTGTTGAATTTCCAAGTCAGACACTTGCCTGACCTCCCAACACCCCGGTTTTACAGAACCCGGGGCAGAGTGGGAAGGAGCAGGAACTCACACGCCCGGTGGCTCTGCAGGAGCTCCAGAAAAACCTCCCTGAAACGCCAAACACAGGAGCAGCACACCCCCCTTCCCAGCAAACCAGAGGAGCTGCAGTTAAAGAGCAACTGTGGGGACCCAGAATCTCAAAATCCTAGAATCTTAGAGTCCTAAAGTCACAGAGACCCAGAGCACCAGAGTCCCTGAATCCCAGAATCCTTGAATCCTAAAGACCCAGAATCCCAGAGTCCCTGAATCCTAAAGACCCAGGATCCCAGAGCCCCAGAATCCCAGAGTCCCAGAATTCCAGAACCCCAGAATCCCAGAGCCCCAGAATCCCAGAGTCTCAGAATCCCAGAATCCCAAAGTCTCAGAATCCCAGAATCCCAGAGTCTCGGAATCCCAGAGTCCCAGAATTCCAGAACCCCAGAATCCCAGAGCCCCAGAATCCCAGAATCCCAAAGTCCCAGAATACCAGAATCCCAGAGTCTCGGAATCTCAGAATCCCAAAGTCTCAGAGTCCAGAATCCCAGAGTCCCTGAATCCTAAAGACCCAGGATCCCAGAGTCCCAGAATTCCAGAACCTCAGAATCCCAGAGCCCCAGAATCCCAGAGTCTCAGAATCCCAGAATCCCAAAGTCTCAGAATCCCAGAATTCCAGAGTCTCGGAATCCCAGAGTCCCAGAATTCCAGAACCCCAGAATCCCAGAGCCCCAGAATCCCAGAATCCCAAAGTCCCAGAATACCAGAATCCCAGAGTCTCGGAATCTCAGAATCCCAAAGTCTCAGAGTCCAGAATCCCAGAGTCCCTGAATCCTAAAGACCCAGGATCCCAGAGTCCCAGAATTCCAGAACCTCAGAATCCCAGAGCCCCAGAATCCCAGAGTCTCAGAATCCCAGAATCCCAAAGTCCCAGAATCCCAAAGTCTCAGAGTCCAGAATCCCAGAGTCCCAGAGCCCCCAAATCCCAAAAGTCCCAGAATCCCAGCATCTCAGAATCCCAGAGTCCCAGAATCCCAGGCCTGCTGAGGTTGGAAGGGACCTCTGGGGATGCCCCAATCCAACCCTTGCTGGGGGGACACAGGGACGTGTCCCAGTGGCTTTGGAATGTCAGAGAGGGAGAATCCAGGCCCTCCCTTGGCAGCTGCTCCATGGGAAGCTCTTCCTCATGTGTGGAGGTGGAATTTCTCCTGCTTTAGTTGATGGCCGTGATTTCTGGAGAAAAGGAGGCTCGGGGGGGACCTTTTCCCTCTTCCCAACCCCTTGACAGGAGGGTGGAGCCAGGATGGGGTCAGGATCTGCTCCCAGGGAAAGAAAAGGCTCCAGGCTGTGCCAGGAGGGGTTTGGGATGGATGTCAGGAGGAATTTCTTCCTGGAAAAGGTGGTCAGGCCTTGGAAGGGGCTGCCCAGAGAGGTTTGGATTCCCCATCCCAAGGAATGACTGGATGTAGAACTCAGTGCCCTGGGAGGGGGGAGGTCGGTCACAGCTTGGACTCCATGACCTTGGAGGGCTTTTCCAACCTCAGGAACTCCGTGATCCTTGTCCTGTCACTGGGCACCTCTGAACAGGCTCTGGCACCACCCTCTTGATCCCCACCTTGGAGAGACTGGTGTGGATTGATGAAATCCCCCTGAAATGGGATAGTTGAGGTATTTACATGGACTGAGGAGATCCCCTCTCAAAGGAGATATTCAGATGGATATTTAAGGTGTTTCTATGGATTGATGAGGTCCCTCATGCTCTTCCCGGTGAATCCCAGGATCCCATTGACCTCCTGACCCCAGGACACGAGAGAGGGGCAGGATCCCCTCCCTGACCTGCTCCAATGCTCTTCCCAATGACCTCCTGGCCCCGGGACACAGGAGAGGGGCAGGATCCCCTCCCTGACCCGCTGTCACACTCTTCCCGATGATTCCCAGGATTCCTGGCCCCAGGACACAATGCCAGCTCATGGCCCATTCGTCCCCCCACTCCAAGACTCCTTGGGCTGCTCAGAGGATGTTCCAGAAAGTCCAAAAAACCAACAAAGGTTTAAACCAAACTCTTCCTGTGTTTATTTCTCCTAAATTCTGGGCAGATGTGAAGATTCAAGGCAGCTCAGGACACCCAACCTGAACCAAAATGAAGAGTTTTCCATGGTTTTTATCCCAACCTGTGCCAAGATAAAAAGCAAATCCCCTCAAAGTGGAGCTGTGAGGAGCTGAGCTCCTGCAAACGGCTCAGCCTGTCCTGTCCCTCCTCCCAGGTGACTCTTCCCCTTCAAATCCCACCTTTCCACAGGCACCTGTCCCCACTCTGAGGGGACCAACACCTCCCCTCCCTCAGGAGCCACAACCCGAGTGAGGAAACCAAGAGATCCCGCAAGAATTTGGTGCCCGAACCGTCCCTGGCTTTGCTCTTCCAAGCCCTTTGTAATATTCCACTTAATTACCGCTGTCTGCAGCAACAGGCTTTCCTAGAAGAGCTGGGGAGGTAATGACAGCCCTGCCCAGGAATCCTTTCTCCCGGGTTAATTAATCCCCGCTCAGGTTTAAGCCAGGCTCGGGTTCCCAGGTGTGACTTTGCATAGAGAGCTCTGGGAGTCTCTGGCAGCTCCTCGAGTGTCCCCAATCCACCGATCCCGACCCAGATCCGCATCCCCATCCCCAGGAGAGCAAATCTCCAGGGGGCCCCAAGTGCCTGGAATTTCTTCCTTTCCAACATCGGGATTTTTCTTTCCGACGTTGAGGTGAACCCGGGAGGTCGTGGGGGGAAGTTTTCCCTGCGGAGCTGCTTTTCCAGCAGCCGGGATCTTCCCAAATCTCCACTCCCGGGGCGAGAGCACCCCCTTGCTACCGGCCCGTCTCCTTCCAGCGGGAGTTGTCCCGGACCAGCCCATCCCGGGATGGGCTCGGGTGACTCATCCCTGGCAATCACAGCGCCGGGAGCGCTCCCCAAGGTGGGAAGCGGGAGCATTTTGTGCTTTGCAACGAGGCAAAACCCAACCAAACCCAACCAAACCCCTCCCGCTCAGGTCCTTTCAAGTTCCCAGACTGGAAAAAAAAACACCGGGGCTTGGAAACACATCAACACAAACAAGCTCCGAGACGCAGCCGATGCCCTGGAGCCGCTGCTTTTGGGAAGAGCTCCGGCGTTTTTTGCTCGCGTCAGGGACTTGGAGAGAGGTTTTACTTCTCCTGTGGATGAATAGAAGGATTTTGAGGTGGTTGTTTTTTTTAGCTGCTCAGGGTTTCACCTCCCCGCCTGATCTCACCTGGCCAAGGTGGGCGCTGAAATGTTTCGGGAGGTGTTTTGGGTGGGAATGAGGGGGAATCTTCTCTGTTCTCCCATATCCATGATCCAGCTCCCATATCCATGGACACGGGGCAGGGATCCCCACCCAGCCCCCGATGCCTCGTGGGGTTCAGCCGGGGCCGAGATCAAGAGGCCAGAGCTTATTTTAGGAAAATTTTCCAGCTGAATGATCTCAGTGGGTGAAGGAGGGGGTGGGAGGGAGCTGGAAGGAAAGTGGGTGAATTCCCCTCCACGGAACGTCTTGGAGAGCCAGGAATGACGTGGGAATTGTTGGATAAATACGGGCTGGGGGGCGGAAGAAAGGGATAAAAATCCCACTTCACAGGGAGCTTTTGAACCCTGGGACTGACAAGGGGAACCTGCAGAACAACAATCGGCTTTTTCGGAGTGTTTTATAAGTTTCAGGGTGTTATTTACTCTAATTGGAAGTGATTTGGGGAAAGGGATTTACTCGTTGTCTTTCAAAGGCGTTTTAATTAATTCCCCAATTTCCCCTGCAACGAGGGGAGATGATTTTTTTGGCAAAATCCCGGACAACAGAGCCATGAGTCACCTTCCACTCAGCTCATCTCCTCAAGCCCGTGACCGTTTAGATCAAAAAGGCAAAAAAAACCCCAAAACCCCCCAAGTTTGATTTTTTTTTTTAATTCGAAATGTCTCAATATCTTCAAACCCACCTTCAGCCCCAACTTTCCCCAGCCAACAGCAGGACACTCACATCCAATCCCAGAGCTGGAAAACCTTGGGAAAAACCCCTATTTTTGGTGCCTGTGAGACGTGTTAAAGCCTAAAACCCGACTTGCAAAAGGTTCAGTGAACGAATTCCTCAGTTTCCCCTGCAACGAGGGGGAACGATTTTTCCATAAGATCCCAGAAAACAGAGCCGTGAGGCACCTCCCACTCAGCTCCTCTCCTCAAGCCCATGACCACTTAGATCCAAAATTTAAAATAAAAAAAAAAGTTTTTCAATTTTATTTAAAAAATAAATCTGCCCCGATCACCAAACCCACCGTCAGCCCCAACTTTCCCAAGCCAACAGCAGGGACCCTCCCATCCAGTGAGTGTTCAAGCTTTCCCAGTGCTGGGAAAACTTGGGGGAAAAAAACCCCTCTTTTTGCTGCTTATGAAACGTGTCAAAGCCTAAACCCCAACTTGCCAAAGCTCGGGGTTGAGGGATCTTGCTCAAGCGAAGGAGCCCTGGGGGAAAGCGGCTCGCAGGGTCCCGGGAATCGTGTTGGATCCTGCCCCGAGCACAGACCTCGTCCCATCCAATTCTAATTCCATGACTCAGAGCGGGGGGAGCTCCCTCTCTCCGTTACTTCCCTGCCTGCAAACAATGCATTTTTCGGCACCTCCCGGAGCCGAGGTGTGTTTGACAAGGCAAGTTGCTGCAAGGCACGTCAAGTTCTAAATTCCCGTGCCAAGTTTTCCAAGCAGATAAAAGAGGAGGCTCCCGAGCTCTCCCATCACAGGGGTTTCTGCCTCCCTTGCCCTCTGCTCTTTCCCTGCTTCGGTTCTCTGTCGTTTCGGGGTTCTCCCCTCTCCTGCTCTTTGCCTTTCCAACCCATCCAGCCAACATGAGCCGCATCTCCTTCAGATCCTCCACAGGAGGGGGAATGAGGGGCTTCAGCTCGGGCTCTGCCATCGTGGGAGGTGGCGGCGGCTCCAGGAGCAGCTTCAGCTCCGTCTCCGTCTCCAGAGTCGGAGGAGGACGAGCCGGGGGCGGAGGAGCCTTCGGGGCCGGCGGCGGCTTCGGCAGCAGGAGCCTCTATAACCTGGGTGGAAGCAAAAGGATCTCCTACAGCTCCGGGGCCGGAGGGCTGCGGAGCGGAGCCGGCTTTGGGCTGGGCTTTGGTGGTGGAGCTGCTGCCTTTGGCTTGGGAGCGGCTGGAGCCGGAGGTGGCTACGGGCTGGGCAGTGGATTCGGGTTGGGAGGGCCCGGATTTGGGGGCCGGGGAGGCCCCGGGTTCCCTGTGTGTCCCCCCGGTGGAATCCACGAGGTGACCGTCAACCAGAGCCTGCTGGCCCCCCTGAAACTGGACATCGACCCCGAGATCCAGAAGGTCCGGACGCAGGAGAGGGAGCAGATCAAGACCCTCAACAACAAGTTTGCCTCCTTCATCGACAAGGTGAGAGTTTGGTGCCAGGAGTGTTTGCCTCGGGAAAAAGCTTCCAGGAAGAAACTCCCTTTGGATTTAGGGACTTGTCCGAACTGGCCCCATCCTTCGGCAACGGGGCTTTGGCTGGAAAATGGGAACTGTTTGAGGTTTCCTCTTTGCAAGGATGAGCTTTAGCAGCACCTTTGTTTTACTGACACAGTAATTCCCGCTCCTCGCTGTACAAAACATTGCAGGGGTGTAAAATCCCAGTAGGAGAACACCAGTTTGGACCAGTAAGGTGGGCTGAGCCCGTAATGTGTGTGTGGGGAAAACACTTAAAGTTGAAAATCCATGTGTTTGGCCTCATTTAAACTCTTGGAAAATTCTTGTTAAACATCTCCATATCTGGTCCAACGCCCTAAATTAGGACAATCCTAATAATTCTGGCCAGATTGTCCCAGTGTGTCCTGACCTTTCCCGTGTTGATGATCCCACCTTTCCCGTGTTGATGATCCCACCTTTCCCTGTGCTGGTGATCCCACCTTTCCCATGTTGATGATCCCACCTTTCCCTGTGCTGATGATCCCACCTTTCCCGTGTTGATGATCCCACCTTTCCCTGTGCTGATGATCCCACCTTTCCCATGTTGATGATCCCACCTTTCCCTGTGCTGATGATCCCACCTTTCCCATGTCGATGATCCCACCTTTCCCGTGTTGATGATCCCACCTTTCCCTGGCACTCAGGGGGGTGTTTTTGGTGCATTGCCCCCACGGGTTTCAACACATCCTTGGTTTTTTTCTCCCTCCCCAGGTTCGCTTTTTGGAGCAGCAGAACAAAGTGCTGGAGACCAAGTGGAGCCTCCTGCAGGAGCAGGGCCACACAGTGACCAGGAAATCCCTGGAGCCCCTTTTTGAAGCCTACATCAACAACCTGCGGAGGCAGCTGGACAGCCTGATGGGAGAGAGGGGCCGCCTGGACTCGGAGCTCAGGAACATGCAGGACATGGTGGAGGACTTCAAGAACAAGTAAGGAGTGTGTTCTCCAGCACAGACAATCCCAGGCAGGAAAACCCGCTGCTTTCACACCTTGGGGTTGCTCTTCCCAGCAGGAAAGCAGAGGCTGGGCTCAGAACTGCCTTTAATTACGTTGGGATTCCTTAGGTGCTGGGTTTTAGTGCAGAATTCCTGCTGGGTCTGATCCCTGGAGTGTCCCAAAGGAGGATGAGGAGAATCCTGAGGGGAGTGGACAGGCAAAAAGGGAATGAAATGTGGCCACAAACTCCCAGCTCCCAAATCCCCCGTTTTTTGTGGAGGAAATTCCAGCCTTTCCAGAGGGCCCAGGGACCTGAGAGCTCCCCCCACAGGGAAGATGTTCT
This sequence comes from Serilophus lunatus, assembly GCA_013399895.1. Classification (NCBI taxonomy): domain Eukaryota; kingdom Metazoa; phylum Chordata; class Aves; order Passeriformes; family Eurylaimidae; genus Serilophus; species Serilophus lunatus. Next base: position 67,017 of record VXBA01002743.1, read on the forward strand.
GCTCCTTGCCAAAAAAATATCCCTGGGGAGGCAACTCCCCCCCTCCTGGGATTTGGTGGAGGGGATGAATCATTTTCAGGACACTCCAGTCAGCACCTGGAAGGGATTTTGGGGTGGGCTTTTAGGCAGAGCCCTTGATTTTCAGTTGGCTGTGGCTGGTGGGAACAATATCTCCACCTTTTCCAACCAGCTCTGGCCAAGTGCAAATTCGAGACTCACCTCAGAGGGCTGGAATATGTTAATATTAATTAGTTAATCCTGTGAGAAGACAGATTTTGGGGTGGGAGGATGGGATTTGCATCTGACAGGAGGGACTGATGCAGCCTCTGGTGTGGTTTCGGTGCATTTGGGGTCTTGAAATGTGCTTTAGGATTTCAGAAATACTGATCAGGCCAAAACAATCTGATAAATAGCCTGAGTTTCAGAGCTACTGCCTGGGAAAGACAGGAAAGAGAACACAATTTCTTTCAAGCCTGGAATTGGTACCCAGATTCCAGAGCTCCAACCTGGGAAGGAGAACACCATTTATTTCAAGCTGAGAGTTAATTCCCAGATTCCAGAGCTCCAACCTGGGAAGAACACCATTTATTTCAAGCCTAGAATTGGTTCCCAGGTTCCAAAGCTCTGACATGGGAAGGAGAACATAATTTATTTCAAGTCTAAAGATATTCAAGCCTAGAATTGGTTCCCAGATTCCACAGCTCCAACCTGGGAAAGAGAACACCATTTCTTTCAAATCTAAAGATGTTCAAGCCTAGAGTTGGTTCCCAGATTTCAGACCTCCAACCTGGGAAGGAGAACATAATTTATTTCAAGTCTAAAGCTGGAATTCAAGCCTAGAATCCCCAGTCCAGTGGCGAATTCCCCCCTCTGCCCATGTCTGCTCCGAACTCCGACCGCAGGGAACCTTTTCCAGCATTAGTCTGGGGACTGGCACGGACCTGCCTTTGAACTGCAGGCCTTTGTTTTGTCTGCTTTCCAGCCCAGCCCTGCCCTGATTATCTGATGAGAGGACGTTGCTCAGAGCCATGGAAAGCTCCCCAGAATCCCGCTGGGAGCCGGGATGATCCCGCCTTGCACAACCACGGCCTCTCAGCTTTAATTAAACGCTGCAGCGGCTTATTCAGGGCCATTACCACGATTATAATATCAAATACCAAATGGTTCCTTTATTAGACATTTGTAGGCATTGCAGGGCAGCTTTGTTGAAAGGCCTTTTTGCATAACTTTGCTCGGAGCAAAGGTCACCTGGAAGAGCTGCTGCTGCTGCTTCCTGCTGGAACGGGCCCTGAATCGGCACATTTCGGCGTGAGCTCCACTTTCTGGGCAGTGATTAAAAGACTTTAATTTAAGCTGGGCCTACTCACATGCTGGAGGTTCAAAGACAGTAATATTTGCTCTGGGTAAAGAGGTGGGAGTACGGAAAATATCCGTGAGCCACAACTAAGGGCTTGGGAATGGGGTGGTTCCACCTCCCGGTTCCCACCAAACCTTTCTCCCTCTTTCATCCTCACAGATATGAAGATGAGATCAACCGACGCACTGGGGCCGAGAACGAGTTTGTGGTCCTCAAGAAGGTGGGAATTCTGGGATAAAAAAGGGGGATTGACTCCCCCTGAATGGTTCAGGCAAAGCTGGTGGGAGTTGGGGTCTCCCAAGCTCATGGAATGGCTGAGTTGGGGTTTGGGGACACCCCCGGGCTGGGTCTTCCTGAGGCCATGAATGGACATGACCTTGTTCATGGAAAGGTGTGGGATGGGATCAGTATGAACCTGGAGAAGGATCCAGGGAGACTTTGGAGCCCCTTCCAGAGCCTTCTAGGAGAGCTGGAGAGGACCTTGGGAACGGGATGGAGGGACAGGACCCACTACAGCTTCCCACTGCCAGAGGGTTGGATGGAATATTGGGAAGGAATGAGGGTGGGGAGGGGCTGGGATGGATTTCCCAGAGGATTCCCCATCCCTGGGAGTGTCCAAGGGCAGGTTGGATCCCCCTGGGATACTGGAAGTTGTCCGTGCCCATGGCAGGGTTGGAACCAGATGGTCTTTCCAGCCTCTTCCAACCCAACCCATCCCACAATTCCCCAATCCTGGAAGCAGAGGCAAGGCCCCACTGGTGTCCTGGAGCCCCTTTGGCTTCTGGTTCACCAGGAATCCTTGGGTTTCTTTTCCCTCAGGATGTGGACGGCGCTTACATGAACAAGGTGGAGCTGCAGGGAAAAGCAGATTCCCTGGCGGAGGAGATCAACTTCCTGAGGGCTCTGTACGAGGCGGTAAGGAGCCAACCTTTCCCTGGAGAGAAGGAGCCTTCCCTACGGATCTCACTGTCCTGGGGCTGGGCAGCCCTCCTGGAATTCTAATTCCAGAGTTGGGTGGAAAAGAGGAAATGGGACAGTGGGAAATGGAAATGGGACAGTGGGAAATGGGGAGGGAAAGTGGGAAATGCAGGAAGACGCTTGGCGGAGAACGTTCCCAACCCACCTCGACTCCACCACAGCCCTTTGACTCCTCTGCCCCTTGTGCAGGAGCTGTCCCAGATGCAGCAGCAGGTGTCCGACACCTCGGTGGTGCTTTCCATGGACAACAACCGGAACCTGGACCTGAACAGCATCATCGCCGAGGTGAAGGCGCAGTACGAGGACATCGCCAACCGGAGCCGCGCCGAGGCCGAGGCCTGGTACCAGACCAAGGTGGGACAGACAGATTCCTGGGATCTGTGGGAGCTGATGGGAGACAGGGATGAGGTGTTTAAACGGCTCAACCTCGGGCTCATGGTCCCTGCTGGGCTTGGCCTCACTCTCCCTCCCTGGTTGTTGTAGGTGCTCTGGGCAATCAGTTGATAACCGATGTCATTCCATGGGCGGGAATGTTGTGCCTCATCCCTTATCCCTCATCCAGAGGGAAGTTCCCTCCTCCTTCCCTGAGCGCCCCCCTAACCAGGGATCTGCTCCTTTCCACATCCCAGTACGAGGAGCTCCAGGTCTCCGCTGGGCGACACGGGGACGACCTGAGGAACACCAAGATCGAGATCTCCGAGATCAACCGGATGGTCCAGAGGCTGCGGAATGAGATCGACAGCGTGAAGAAACAGGTGGGAAGGGGAAGTGGGAGATGTGGAGGTGGATCCCATCAGGAGCTGGAAGAGGCTCCCCCAGGGAAGTGGTCATGGCCTGCCGGAGCTCGGGGAATGTTTGGACAGGGTGGGAATGTTGGCAGGGAATGTCCTGGGCAGGGCCAAGAGCTGGGCTCGATGGTCCTTGTGGGTGCCTTCCAGGTCAGGAGATTCTGTGGCTCCCTGGAGCCTCCAGGGGAGACCCAGGAGAGATTTTGGTGCATCCCAAAGGAAATAACTCCACGTTCCTCTCCATCCCAGTGCGCCAACCTCCAAGCTGCCATCGCCGAGGCCGAGGAGCGAGGGGAGATGGCCCTGAAGGACGCCAAGGGCAAGCTGACCGAGCTGGAGGACGCTCTGCAGAAAGCCAAGGCCGACCTGGCCCGGCAGCTGCGGGAGTACCAGGAGCTCATGAACGTCAAGCTGGCCCTGGACATCGAGATCGCCACCTACAGGAAACTGCTGGAGGGCGAGGAGAGCAGGTGGGGACCCGGGGAGCGGCGCTGGGGCTGCCCCCCAGGGCAGGGACCCTCCTCCTGCGGCCCCCGGAGCTCCTCCCGAGGGGCTGGAAGGGCAGCGAGAGACACTGGGAGCTCTGGAGGGAAAGATTCGCTTCTCCAGCTCTGGGCTCTCGCTGAAACAAGAGTTGTCACCTTCCCCCTGTGACACAGACACCCCTCACCAGCCAGACCTCCTCCCCCCCAAAAAAAAAACCAATTAGAGGGTGCCGTGGACAATGTTTCAGGTGTTATTTCTCCCTTTCCCTTTTCCCAACAGGCTCGCTGGGGAAGGAGTCGGAGCCGTGAGTGTCTGTAAGTATCCTCCCCTTCCTCCCACTTGCTTGGGGACCCTCATGGGATGTCCTTTCTGTGTTCACCCCCGCTTGGGGGACCCTAAATCGGTGTCCCCTTTGTGATCCCCCCACTTTGGGGACCCTAACACGGTGTCCTCACTGTGTTTCCCCCCCAATTTGGGGACCCTCACGGGGTGTCCTTTCTGTGTTCGCCCCCACTTTGGGGACCCTCACCCCCTGTCCCCTTTGTGATCCACTCACTTTGGGGACCCTCACGGGGTGTCCCCTGTTTCCCCCCCACTATGGGGACTCTCATCCCGTGTGCCCTGTGGTTCCTCCCCCCCCTCCACTTTGGGGACCCTAACGCTGTGTCCCCTGTGTTTCCCCCCACTATGGGGACTCTCATCCCGTGTGCCCTGTGGTTCC
>VXBA01002743.1:79895-90220 GCA_013399895.1 Serilophus lunatus
GGAGGGATGGATGGATGGATGGATGGATGGATGGATGGATGGATGGATGGATGGATGGATGGAGGGTTGGATGGATGCATGGATGGATGCATGGATGGAGATGCTCCCAGAGGAGCCACAGGCTGGGAAATTCCATCTGCCTTTCCTGCAATCCTGGAATGGCTTGGATGGGAAGGGACGTTAAAACTCGTCCCATCCCACCCCTGCCATGGGCAGGGACACCTCCCACTGTCCCAGCTGGATCCAGACTGGCCTTGGGCACTTCCAGGGATGGGGAATCCTCTGGGAAATCCATCCCAGGCCCTCCCCACCCTCACAGGGAGGAATTTCTTCCATAAATAACCTAATTTTCCCCTTTTCCAATGGGAAATCTCGCTCTCTGGGCCTGGAATCAAGGACACTTGGGGGAAGGAGGATCATTCTCATGCCTCCCGATCATGACATTTGTTAATTGGGGAGCAAACCCCTGAAGTTGATCAATAATCCTTTCAAAGATGCCTTTTTTGGATTTCATTTGTATCCATTTATTTCCAGCTCCCACGGGTGCAAACTGTCAGGAAAAACGAGACCAAGAATTGCAGGATCAACCCCTTCCTCAGTCCAGGAATAAACCCCAAACCCACCTTAAAATCCCGATTTATTCCCCCCTTCTTTTAAAACCTCAGTTTTAAACCTTGTCCATCGGACAGTGGGAGGAAACAACGGGACACTGAGGATTCCTGGGAATCTCCTGCCTCTCCAGGCAGGGGCAGATGGAATCACAACACCCTCCCACTGTGGGGATTCCTCAATTTTGTGGGGATTCCTCAGTTTTATTGGGATTCTTCATTATTTTGTTATTTCCGTGCAACTCAATCTGTTCAGAGGGATCCATTTCCAATTTCCCCCCCTTGGATAAATTAATTAAATGTGGATCATCCTTTCCTGAGCAACCTAAAGCCCAGTGAGGACCAGAAACAGTTTTTGTGCCTCAAAATGAATTGTTTTATTACTGTTTCAGTTTAATTTGTCACCAAAACCGGCTGGGAAAGGACAGATCCCGGGTGATGTTTGTGTGTCCTGTGGATCCGGGCTCAGGGAATGCTGCAGAGGGTAATCCTGGTGCATTCCAGGAGGCAGGATCCCAATTTCCAGCACTGAAAGAGCTGCTTAAATCCTTTGGGAGTGACACTGTGCCTTGGGAGCAGCCCCGGAGTGTCCCATTTCCACCAAGGATTCCAAGCAGTTCCCATTCCCACAGCCTTCCCTCCTGGTTGGTTTGGGGTTGTTTGTTTGTTTGTTTTCCTGCTGCTCCAATAAATCCCAAACCCGAGGGAGCTGCAGAGGTTTGGGACAGAGCTCAGCTCTCAGAATCCACCCGGGAACAGAACGTTTCATTTTAACCCTGTAATTATTTTTTTAAAGACAAAGGGCTGAGCCCGGAGAGGGAGGAATTCCAGAGGAGATCAGGGAGCTGAGCTTTGCTTTTTTAGGGGTGGGACCAAAACTATTTCTGAGGTGGGACCACCCAGGACATGGAGTTGTGGGATGGTTTGGGTTGGAAGGGACCTCAAAGCTCATCCCATTCCATCCCCTGCCGTGGGACCAGATGGATCCAGCCCGGCCTTGGATGATTCCAGGGATGGGGGGGGCCACAACCTTTCCAGGCAGATTCCCAACAACCTTGTCCCAAGTTTGTCATAAACTCCCAGGGGAAAACAATTCACTGTGGAGGGAACTGAGGGAATTCATTGCAGAGGGAATTCACTGCAGAGGGAGTTGAGGGAATTCACTGGAGAGGGAATTGAGGGAATTCACTGCAGAGGGAACTGAGGGAATTCACTGCAAAAGGAATCGAGGGAATTCATTCCAGAGGGAATTCACTGCAGAGGGAGTTGAGGGAATTCACTGGAGAGGGAATTGAGGGAATTCACTGCAGAGGGAATTAATTGCAGATGGAATTCCCTGCAGAGTCGGCTGTGAAACATTCCTCCCATCCCTGTCCTGGAGCACAAGGATTTGCACTTTCCCAAGCCCTGCTTGGGAACAAAAGAAGGGGCGAAAGCAATCCCGAGGGAGGAAGTTTTTCCAGAGGGAGAGGTGTTGAGTGACAGGAGTCCTGAGCTGTGTTTTCTTCCCGTGCCCGAGGTGACTCATCGGCACCTCGGGACGCGCAGAGCAGGCGACGAGTCTGGGTGTCTCCGAAAGGCAGGAGAAGGCGACAGTTATTCCCAAACAATTCCCTGTTGCTGAGAATCTGCCCGGATTGTCTCAGCAGGGCGTGTGTGGGGGTGAGTTCACCCTCCAGAATGCTGTTGGACATGCCAAGCTTAATTAATCCACCTCAGCCAACCCATCCCAGCCTCCCTCCCGCATAAAAGGGCTCTCCCAGCCCGTGCCCAGCACAGGTTCATCCCTCTCCTTTTCCCTCCTCCTCCTCGCTCCAGGGCAGCACCTTTGCTCCTTTATTCTTGCCGTAGCATCCATCCCAGCTCCCCAAACAAATCCCCGGCAATGTCTCGCCAATCCACCGTGAGGATCCAGAGGGGCAGGAGCGGCTTCAGCGCCGCCTCGGCCGTGATTCCCAACTCCTGCAGGACCAGCTTCAGCTCCTGCTCCGTGACCCGCCTCGGGGGCTGCAGCGCTGGCAGTGGCTTTGCAAGGGTTGGGGGAGGCTTTGGAAGCAAAAGCCTCTACAATGTCGGTGGATGCAAGAAGATCTCGGTGGCTGGAAGGGGTGGAAGTTTCTACGGAGCCGGGAGCGTGTACGGGGGGGGCTTTGGGGCTCCGGCCAACCTGGGCTACGGATACGGGGCCTTTGGGGGGGCTCCCGGCTTCCCAGCGGGGGGGATCCACGAAGTCTCGGTCAACCAGAGCCTCCTGAGGCCCCTCAACCTGGAGATCGACCCCAACATCCAAAGGATCCGGAAGGAGGAGAAGGAACAGATCAAAACCCTCAACAACAAATTTGCCTCTTTCATCGACAAGGTGAGACCTGGGCTTCCCTGAGGGTCTTGTCCTGGGTGTTTTCCTGGGCTCGATGAGCACAAAAGCTGATCCAGGAGGAGTAGAAGTGAGGGATGAGGCTGGAAGATGCCCTGGAAACTCCAGGGAATGGCACCTGTTACCTGATGGTTGCCATGAATTAATTAATTAATCACCCTGAGTTCCTCCTTTGCTGCTCGATGTCTCAAAGGCAGCGGGGAAAGGAAGCTCTGCAAGACAATCCCGCCCTTCTGGAGACACGGGGCTCTGTCCACTGAGCTTTCAGGAGCCCTGATAATCCATTTTTAGATTATTAAAGGCAGATGCAAGAAACTCATCCAAAATCACCAAGAAATTGTCAGCAGGGAGAAGCAGCTTCTCCCTGCTCGAGTTCCCTCAAAGGCATTTAAATCTCTCACTGCAGCAGCACCGGGAGGTTTGGGATTTCGGTTCAAAAGAGCAAAATCTGACCCAACGCTGTCCCTCCATTTCACTGATGCACAGGAAATGCTCTGGTTGAGCAGCTCCTCTTTGGTCCCGAGGAAAAGGCTGGAGTATTTTGGAGCTGTAGTGGGGTGGGGGAGTTCTGCCGAGGGGAAGGAGAAACAGCACCTTAATAATGTGATTTTCACAAAAGAACAAGCCCTGCTTTGCTCCTTATCTGATTTTGCAAACGCTCCACACAAAATCCACGTCTCGATTTAGCAAAGGAATGAAGGGAGGCAAGAAAAGCAGAGTTTGTAACTCTGAGCAGGGTCCCTGTGGGGAAAGAGCAAACCCTGTCTCCCACCAGCTGGAAAAGCAGCGGGAAGGAGAATTCCTGGAGCTGAGACCCCCCCCCTACAACCTCCCCTCTCCCAACCCTTGTCCCAGGTGCGATTCCTGGAGCAGCAGAACAAAGTGCTGGAGACCAAGTGGGGCCTCCTGCAGGAGCAGGGGATGAAGACGGTGAGGAACAACCTGGAGCCGCTTTTCGAGAGCTACATCAACAACCTGAGGGTGCAGCTGAACGCTCTGCTGAGCGACAAGGGCCGGCTGGAGGGGGAGCTCCTCAACACCCAGTACCTGGTGGAGGACTTCAAGAAGAAGTGAGTCTTTGAGTTGGGGCAACCAGCCCCAAAATCCACTGGGAGAGTCTGGGAGAGTGGGAATTCCTGACAGGGAGAGATTTTCAGAGCCTGGGATGGAGAGAATTCCCAATAAAGAGAGATTTTCAGAGTCTGGGATGGAGAGAATTCCCAACAGGGAGAGATTTTCAGAGCCTGGGATGGAGAGAATTCCCAGTAAAGGGAGATTTTCAGAGTCTGAGATGGAGAGAATTCCCAGTAAAGGGAGATTTTCAGAGTCTGGGATGGAGAGAATTCCCAGTAAAGGGAGATTTTCAGAGTCTGGGATGGAGAGAATTCCCAGTAAAGGGAGATTTTCAGAGTCTGGGATGGAGAGAATTCCCAGTAAAGGGAGATTTTCAGAGTCTGGGATGGAGAGAATTCCCAGTAAAGGGAGATTTTCAGAGTCTGGGATGGAGAGAATTCCCAGTAAAGGGAGATTTTCAGAGTCTGGGATGGAGAGAATTCCCAGTAAAGGGAGATTTTCAGAGTCTGGGATGGAGAGAATTCCCAGTAAAGGGAGATTTTCAGAGTCTGGGATGGAGAGAATTCCCAGTAAAGGGAGATTTTCAGAGTCTGGGATGGAGAGAATTCCCAGTAAAGGGAGATTTTCAGAGTCTGGGATGGAGAGAATTCCCAGTAAAGGGAGATTTTCAGAGTCTGGGATGGAGAGAATTCCCAGTAAAGGGAGATTTTCAGAGTCTGGGATGGAGAGAATTCCCAGTAAAGGGAGATTTTCAGAGTCTGGGATGGAGAGAATTCCCAGTAAAGGGAGATTTTCAGAGTCTGAGATGGAGAGAATTCCCGACAGGGAGAGATATTCAGAGTCTGAGGTGCAGAGAATTCCCAATAAAGGGAGATTTTCAGTCTGGGATGGAGAGAATTCCTGACAGGGAGAGATTTCCAGAGTCTGAGACAGAGAGAATTCCCAACAGGGAGAGATTTTCAGTCTGGGATGGAGAGAATTCCTGACAGGGAGAGATTTCCAATGTCTAGGATAGTGGGAATTCCCAACAGCAAGAGATTTTCAGTCTAGGATGGAGACAATTCCCAACAAGGAGATTTCCAGAGTCTGAGATAGTGGGAATTCCTGACAGGGAGAGATTTTCAGAGCCTGGGATGGAGAGAATTCCTGACAGGGAGAGATTTCCAGAGTCTGAGACAGAGAGAATTCCCAACAGGGAGAGATTTTCAGTCTGGGATGGAGAGAATTCCCAACAGGGAGAGGTTATCCCAGTAACGGGGTGAGAGATCCAAGTGCCCGATGCTCAGGGCAGGGTTTAGACGGGGATCAAAGGCTTTTTCACTCCATTACCTCCCAAATTAGCCGGTAGGTGTGTGAGTGTCAGGGCAGCACGTTTTGCTTTGCTGAAATCAGCAGCAGGAGGGTGAGTAATGGCCAGAAAGGAGAAAGAACAGATCTGTTCAAAGGGGGTGAGGTGCCTGTTTTCACTCGTTCGGCTCCTGGGCTCTCGTTCAGGGCAAAAAGAGCCTCGTATGCAAAAAGTTCTGGGGAAGTTCATTCCTGCAAACCCCAACCCCCTCCCTCTCGTCCCTGCCCAAACAAATGCTCCTTGTGCCGCCCTCCCGCAGGTATGAGGATGAGATCAACAGGAGGACCATCGCTGAGAACGAGTTTGTGACGCTCAAAAAGGTGAGAGGACATTCCAGAATCCCCTGGGATGGCTCCTCGTGGAGCTCTGATCCCCAACTCACAAACCCAGCCATTCTTTTTTGCTTTTGTGATGTTTTCCCCGGTCCTGCTGTTGCAGCTGCGCCTGTTCCTGATTTCCTGACGCCTAAAAACACCTAAAACTCTCTCGCCCTCCAGGATGTCGATGCTTCCTACATGAACAAGGTGGAACTACAAGCCAGGGCAGATGCACTGACTGAAGAAATTAATTTCCTGAGAACCCTCTACGAAGCCGTGAGTCCAAAGCAGCTCCCAAAACATCCCAAGGGCTTCCCTTTGAAAGCCCCAAATTTCTGCCCCGGGGAGGTGGGGAATCCTTTCCCTCCTCGGATCCACCCCAAGTCTGAGCTGCTCAGATCCCAATCTCCAGCAGCCTCTCCCGGGGGGGGGGAAAGGAGGAAAAGGCCCCTCCTGAGGAATTGCCTCACCCTGCAGGAGCTGTCCCAGATGCAGACGCAGATCTCGGACACCTCGGTGGTTCTCACCATGGACAACAACCGGAACCTGGACCTGGACAGCATCATCTCCGAGGTGAAGGCGCAGTACGAGGACATCGCCAACCGGAGCCGCGCCGAGGCCGAGTCCTGGTACCAGACCAAGGTGAGGGAACGGGGCTTTCCCCGCTCTGCCAAGAGAGAGAAACGACTCCTCCAAGGGAAGCTGAGGGGCCCCTGGGCTCGGGGTTGGTGCAGAGCCGGGGGTTGACCTCAGGGGGGTGTTTCTCTGACAGTACGAGGAGCTCCAGGCCACGGCGGGGAGGCACGGGGACGATCTCAGGAACACCAAGCAGGAGATCTCGGAGCTCAACCGGCACGTGCAGAGGCTGCGGTCCGAGATCGACAGTGTGAAGAAGCAGGTGAGGGGCAGAAACCCCCCATTTACAATTAATCAGCCCCAGTCAAAGAGAGGAAACTCCTTCAATTCCAATTAATCAACCCAATCAAAGAGAGGAAACTCCCTCAATTCCATTTAATCAACCCAATCAAAGAGAGGAAACTCCCTCAATTCCAATTAATCAACCCAATCAAAGAGAGGAGGAGTTTGGACCAACCCAGGAAGGGTTTGATCCTTCTCTGCTTGTGAGCCAAACCAACTGAACTCGTGTTTGGGATAAAACCTGACGGTCCCAGGGGAGGGGGGGAACAGTCTGGGTGTTGTGTGGGGAGTTTGAGTGATGGGATTTTTCCCTCCCCAGTGTGCAAACCTGAAATCAGCCATCGCCGAGGCCGAGGAACGAGGGGAGCTCACCCTCAAGGACGCCCGGGCCAAACTGGCCGAACTGGAGGACGCTCTGCAACAAGCCAAGGCCGACCTGGCCCGGCAGCTGCGGGAGTACCAGGAGCTCATGAACGTCAAGCTGGCCCTGGACATCGAGATCGCCACCTACAGGAAACTGCTGGAGGGCGAGGAGAGCAGGTGGGGACCCGGGGAGCGGCGCTGGGGCTGCCCCCCAGGGCAGGGACCCTCCTCCTGCGGCCCCCGGAGCTCCTCCCGAGGGGCTGGAAGGGCAGCGAGAGACACTGGGAGCTCTGGAGGGAAAGATTCGCTTCTCCAGCTCTGGGCACAACCCTTCCGGTCCTTCCAGTGGAAGGACTCAGCACTCCTGGTTTTAGTGGACAGAGAGGGGGAATGCTGTCCTAGATAATGGAAATAACAAAAAAAAAGCATCCAGGCTTTTATTTTTCTCCCCAAACCCGCATGGAAATGAATCCTGTTGTGCCCCACACCACCCTTCCAGTCCTCCCAGTGGGGGAGCAAAGGGATGCTCAGCACTCCAGGGTTTAGTGCCCAGAGAGGGGGAAGGCTGTCCTTGAGAATGGAAATGACAACAAAACCCATCCAGGCTTTTATTTTTCTCTGGGAAATGAATCCTCTTGTCCCCCCGCGAGTCTCAGCAGGTTTCTAACGCTCTCCCCTCGTGTTCCCTCCCTCCCAGGCTGGCTGGAGACGGTGTCCCGGTGAACATCTGTAAGTCTCCCACCCCCTTCCAACCCCTTCATTTGAACCCTTCCCTTCCCTCCGCCCCCAGACCCCCACCGTTCCCCTTCTCCCTTTCGCAGCCGTCACCAGGACCACCCTGGGCACGGGGTACGGGGCTGGCAGCGTGGCAGGGGGGGTCTGCAACGTGGGCAACACCTTCAGCTGCGGCACCGGCAGCGGCAGCAGCTCCAGCGTCAAGTTCGTGTCCACCTCGTCCACCAGGAGAAGCTACAGGAGCTAAAACCCGCCTGGGCCCCCGGAATTCTGCTCCCTGCCGGGCTCAGCACAACTGGGGCCGCCTGCCCTCAAGCCTTGTCCCACTTTAGTCTCTCCCGGCCGGGTTGTCTCGCCCAGGTTTGGGCTCAGCCTAAGCCCGGCTGGTTTCAGTTCGCAGCTCTCTCGTCGCAGCTCCTCAGCAGGTTGGGTTTGTTGGGGTTTTTTGGCCGGATTTTGTACATAAAACGTGTCCCGTGACTGTTTTTGTCTCTCTTCGCTCGCTGGTGTTTGTCTAATAAAAATGCACAGGTAATTTATTCGATTTCGTGGGCCTTTTAATTAAAGCTGAGCTGCAGCAAATGCAAATGAAGGCAGCGAGAGCTTCTCCCCCGCCGGGCCCTGCCCAGTGCAAGGCTCAGGTTCTTGTTCCTCACCCCGATTTGGTGGATTTTCTGCAGCAGCCGCCAGGATTCCGGGGCACAGCAGAGCCCCGGAGGGAGGCTGGGCGCTGGTTTCAACATCCCCTCCTAAAAACAAAACCCTGGGAGCCAAACACGGGGCACGCCAAGGCAAGGGTTGGGCACGGGGGGAAAGGTCTGAGCTTCATCTGCTTCCAGCTCCCAGCCCTTCCAGAATCCCGGGATGCCGGGGGTTGGATGCCAGGGCCAGGTGTGTGAGGGACCTGCACAGGGCTTGGAAAACAGGGAAAGAATTCCCGGGGGAGTCAGAGCAACCACCCGACCTGTTCGGGTGCATCAGCCCCATCTCAGCCCCCCTGCTCCGACCCTGAGCTGTCCCAGCGAAGCTGCACTTCCAGGGGTGCAAACATCTGCCCTCCCAGCCCGCTCAGAGCACTGGTCACGCTGGTTTGGTGCTGCCATCGCCCCTCCCCTGGCTGCAGACAGGAGGGGGATCAGCTCCATGTGCTGCTCAGGGGGAGCGAAGGGTCCGTAAAGGTCCATAAATTACCATTTTTGGACCTTAATTCAATTAAATGTCCATAAATCACCCTGTTTGGGCCATATTTGGGCCACAACTCAATTAGATGTCCATAAATGTCCGTAAATGACCATATTTGGTCCATAACTCAATTTGATGTTCATAACTGACCACTTTTGGACCAGATTTGATCCATAATTCAATTAAATGTCCATAAATCACCACATCTGGACCACATTTGATCCATGACTCAATTAAATGCCCATAACTGACCGTATTTGGGCCATATTTGGTCCATACCTCAATTAAATGACCATAAATGACCATATTTGGCCCATGACTCAATTAAATGTCACTTATCCAGTGGCTATAAAGACACCAAGGAAGGGATTTCAACGCTGGAAAATCTTCAAGATCCAAAGTTTCCTCAGGTTTTCAGGAATGTGGGACACAAGGGTTTGTTTTGAGAGGGTGGGGGAGGAACCAGAGGAGGTGGAGGGACTTCAGATGCGGTTCTGACTAATGAGGAGGAGTTAATTGAGAAGGAAAAGCAGGGATGGAGCTCATTGCTGGAACTTCAGTCCAACAGGCAGATGGGGCTGGAAAAACCATCCCAGCCCTCATCCCGTGTCTCCAGCAGGTCCAAGGAATGAGGAGAGAAGCTCTTTTAGGAAAACACTCCCAGATTTGGGCAACTGGAAGGGAATTCCAATTCTGCTGGAATGGCTGACTGGATTTGGGTTCGGTTTCCCATCGTTTTCTGGGGTGCTCTGAACTCTGCAGGTGTATCCCGAGGGAAATCCCTTTCCCAAAAACTCACAGGGATGTGCTGTGGGTCCCCACAGCTGCTCCAGACCCTCTCCCTGGGAAGGAACAGCATCCTCCCCCTGGGCCAGGTGAGCCCAGCTCTCCCCCTTGCTGCCCAAACACGCTGTGGAACCATGAGGGGGTAGAATCCCACAATCCTGGAACCACTGAGGTTGGAAAAGCCCTCCCAGCCCATGGAATCCCACGTTCCTTGGACACCCCAGGCGTGGGGAATCCACCTGGGCAGCCCCTTCCAAGCCTGACCAGCCTTTCCATGAGGAAATTCCCCCTCCTGTCCAACCTGAGCCTCCCCTGGTGGGAATTGAGGCCGTTCCCTCTCCTCCTGNTTGCTGCCCAAACACGCTGTGGAACCATGAGGGGGTAGAATCCCACAATCCTGGAACCACTGAGGTTGGAAAAGCCCTCCCAGCCCATGGAATCCCACGTTCCTTGGACACCCCAGGCGTGGGGAATCCACCTGGGCAGCCCCTTCCAAGCCTGACCAGCCTTTCCATGAGGAAATTCCCCCTCCTGTCCAACCTGAGCCTCCCCTGGTGGGAATTGAGGCCGTTCCCTCTCCTCCTGGCCCTTTGTTCCCTGGGAGCAGAGCCCGACCCCCC
>VXBA01002743.1:91389-112561 GCA_013399895.1 Serilophus lunatus
CTCCAGCCCCTTCCCCAGCTCCATTCCCTGCCCCAGCCCCTTCCCCAGCTCCATTCCCTGCTCCAGCCCCTTCCCCAGCTCCATTCCCTGCTCCAGCCCCTCATTGTCCTTCTTGTCCCGAGGGGGACACCAGACACCTCCAGGGGCCACCCCCTCCCTCCACCCCCGGGTTGCCAAGCCTTTAATCCAGCCCAGGAAAGGCTGGGATTGGAATATTTGTTTTCCCAGGGCATCCCATCTCTGGATACACAGCCAAGGTGCCCTGGTGCCCACATCCCTCAGCTCCTGCACAGCCCCCGGGGCCTGGGGCTGGGCTGTCAGCAGGAGAGTTCAGCCCTGGTTAATCCTGGCTAATCCTGGCTAATCCTGGTTAATCCTGGCCTAGCCCAGATTAAAGCCTGAGTCAACAACCACACGAGCAGTGCCTGGATTTGAGCTGCTGCCCAAGAGGTTTGGACGGAATTCCCTGGGAATATCCAGCCCCAGGAGCTCCTCTCCCTCAAAATCTGCTGCTTGTTGGGAAGCTGGAGCATTCCCAGGATGGTTCCAGGAGGTGCCATGGAAACACTGGGAGACTAAAACACTAAAAAGTGGGGATGAAAGGCAAGAAGAGACGGTGGATGTTGGAAAATCTCCCTCCTGGGACCTTCTGGTCAGACTCACTTCACTCCTCAGGCTCCACGAGAAGCACAAGGGAAGCACCTGGAAGGTGATTTTGGAGCATTTTGGCTGCTCTGGGATAATTCCCAGTGTGTCTTTCACCAGGAAAAGGCTCCATTTGGCTTTTCCTGGAAGCTCCAAGGAATAAGAGGGAAGGGAGTCAATGGATGATGGCACAAGTTTGGATCCCAAGCCCTGAATTCCCTTGGGAGTGTGGAATGTCAGAGAGAGGAGGGCAGCCTGGGAATTGACTTTTTGGGGAGACAAAGTCACCCAGGAGTCAGGAAATGGCCCAAAAATGTGTGAAATGAAACACAGAAATGATCAGCTCAGGTAGAGGCAAAGTCACCTCATAAGTTGGGAAACAGCCAAAAAACGTGTGAGGTGAAGCCTTGAGAAATTATCAACTCAGGTGGAGACAAAGTCAACTCGTGAGTCAGGAAACTGCCCAAAAAAGTGTGAAGTGAAGCCCTGAGAAACCACCAGCTCAGGTGGAGACAAAGTCACCCATGAGTTGGGAAACTGCCCAAAAAAGTGTGAAGTGAAGCCCTGAGAAACCACCAGCTCAGGTGGAGACAAAGTCACCTCATGAGTCGGGAAACTGCCCAAAAATGTGTGAAGTGGAGCCCTGAGAAACCACCAGCTCAGGTGGAGACAAGGTCACCTCATGAGTCGGGAAACTGCCTAAAAACCCACGAAGTGAGCCCTGGGAATTGAACAGCTCAGGGGGAGGCAAAGTTGTCCCACGGGTCAGGAAACAAAAACAGCCATGAAATGACACAGTGAGAAACCGCCAACTCAGGGAGAAACAACGTCGCCCTTGAGTTGGGAAACAGCCCAAAAACGTGTGAAGTGGAGCCCTGAGAAATCACCAACTCGGGTTTTGTGGTGTCCCAGACAAAGGAAAACGCCCTCCTGGGTCAGATCCTGGCGTTCCCTCCTCTGTTCCCAGCCTGGCTTGGCACCTGGGGGTGCAGTTCGGGGCTGGGCGTGGTGGGGCTGGTGGGGCTGGATAGTCTTCAAGGCCTCTTCCAACCCTGGTGGTTCTGTGGCTCCAGGAAACGTGGACACTTTTCAGGGGAAGGAGAGGTCTGAAAACACCACCCAGAAAGTTCCCTCCATGTCCTTCCCTCTCCCTTTTGGAGCTGGTGCTCCAAGACCTCCAAAACACCCCATTCCCACCTTCCATCCCCTCTTTCTGCCCCAGGTCTGGTTGAAATAACCCTTGTTTGGGCACGAGATCCAGAGTCCAGAATTCCCAGCAAGTTGTGGCCTGAGGTCCTGGAAAGCACAGACCCAACAGGAGACTTCCCAGACCTGGAATTGCTGGGTCAGGAATCAAGGAGCTGAGGAGGAACCACGGGGTGTTTTCCCAGCTATTGCAACACCAAACAAAGGGCAATTCCTGCACTTTTTTGGGAGCTCCGTGTGAACTCACACGAGGTGCTCGGAGTGAACCCCAGCCCAGCCCCAGCCCCTCCTCCCAGGGCACAAAGGGTTAATCCCAGCCTGGGGGAGCTCAGCTTCCCCCTCAGCCCCTTCCTTGTGGCTTTATTCCCCCTCCTGCTGCTCCCATCCCTCGGCAGATCCAGGAGGAGGAACCAGAGCAGGAGCAGCTCCATCCCAAACTCCTCCAGCTCCAGCTCCCCATGGTGGGAGCTGCAGCCCCATTCCCAGGGAATGGAGGTTTGGGAAGCAGGAGCTCCCACAGCCTGGTGGATACGAGAGAGGTGGGGGAGGTTTTGGTGCCGGGATCTCCTGGGGGTTTGGAGGGGCAGCAGCTGCTCCCTTTGGGTTTGGGGGTGACATTCCCTGCATTCCCAGCTGTCCCAGCAGAGGGATCCATGAAATCCTGGTCACCCAGAGCCTCCTGAAGCCCCTCAAGCTGGACACGGAGCCCAACATCCAGAGCATCCCCAGGGATGAGGAGGGTCAGATCCAAACCCTCCTCCATGGACAAGGTGAGGCCTGAGAGCTGCTGGTGGAATTACATCTGTATCCATGATTTTGCAGCCTGGGAATAAATCCTGGGGGGTTCCAGCTCGGAGACCCTTCGTGCCTCCCATTTAATGCTGAGGTGAGACAGAAAACAGGGACAGAGAGGGGGCATTGGATGGGGGGAAGTGGGGTTTGGAAAGAGAGCAGGTGTTCAATTCGATTTAAAAACCCCAAGGGCTGAGGGCTCCCGCCTTTCTTGGAGAACAGGGAGCCTCCAAGAGCAGGGGAGTCTGTTCATGGTCTGCCTGGGCCTGGGAGGGCTGGGACAGGCACAGAATAAAAAGGAAAAAAGCCCCTTTTGCTGATTTAATCTCCTGGGTTAGGCCTGAGTTGAATACAAGCCACGCTCAGCTGACCTTGGCTGAAAGTCCCAGGGCTAAAAGCCCAAGGTACAGGAAAAAATAAGAGGCTGGTGCTGAAAACGTGAGATCATTTTAGTGGAAGCTGTTCCCAAACCTCCATCCCCATCCCACAGCACAAGGGGGGAGATCCACAAACACATTTCCACGGAGAACGAGGTCGTGGTGCCAAAAGAGGTGGGTGAGCACTGCAGGAAACGCCTTCTCCAGCTTCTCCTCTGCTTCCAGCCCATCCCTGGGATGGGCTCCCTCTCCTGGGAGGTGGATGGTGCCCATCCCTCCTGGAAAACATGGATTTCCTCAGGGCCCTCTGTGACTCCACAAACTCCTTCCCCAGCTTCCCCAGTCCTTGCCTTCCTCCCCCACCTCAGGGCTGGTTATTTTCCCCTTCTGCTGCACTAAATAATTCATTGGTTTTTCCATTCCATTCATTGAGTTCCATTTGGAAAAACCCCCTTTGTTCCCCTTCCCTCCCCGGGGGGGTTTCCTGGCTTGTGTCTCATTCCCACAACACCCAAACACCCTCTGCTTTTGCAGGAGCTGTCCCAGATCCAGACCCTGATCCTGACCATGGATAACACCTGGAATCTGGACCTGGGGAGCACCATCTCCGAGGTCAGGGCCAAGGAAATCTCCAACTGGAGCTGCTCCAAGGACGAGTCCTGGTGCCATTCCAGGGTGAGATCCTGGGAATGCACCAGCACCTGGAAAACCACACTCAGCCCCCCAAATCCTCGTGGGAAAGAGGGTCCCACTGTGATCTTAACAGGACAACTTTGGATTTAATAATCCCATGAAACTGGGGAGCGTTGATTTGGGATTGGGATCACACAGAGATTTCCAAGCCCCAGTTCCCACAGATCCACTCCCTGCCTGGAGATCAAATGGAGCCTCTTGAAGGACCAGAGAATGGAGCAGGATCACCTGGAGCTGGGGTTGGATCCCGAACTGGGAAGCTGAGGAGGCTCTGGGGGAACAGGGGGCAGCTCAGTTTGGAGCTGAGGGTCGTGGAGGAGGCTCTGGAAAACTTCAAGGTCAGGGAAGAAACACACCTGGAACAACCTGCCCAGTTTCCCTTGGATTTGTTTTCTCCCTCACGAGTGAAAAGACTCAGGACAGCCCAAAAATGTGAGACCTTGGAATCCTGGAATGGGTTGGGTTGGAAGAGACCTTAAATCCCTTCCCATCCCTTCCCATGGGCAGGGACACCCCCCACTGTCCCAGGGGGATCCAACCTGCCCTGGGACACTCCCAGGGATGGGGAATCCTCGGGGAAATCCATCCCAGCCCCTGGGAATCCCTTCCCAATATCCCATCCCACCCTCTGGCAGTGGGAAGCCATTCCCTGGGGCCTGTCCCTGCAGCCCTTGGCCCCAGTCCCTCTCCAGCTCCTGGAGCCCCTTTGGAGCCTGGAAGGGGCTCCGAGCTCTCCCAGGATCTTGTTGGTTTGTTGGAATTCCTTGGAGCTGCATCCCAAGGATTTCCCAAGTTTGTCTGCTGGGAATCCCAACCTGGAGTCATCCAGGCCATCAGCATCCTCCATCTCCATGGAATCACAGGATCCCAGAACGGTTTGGGTGGGAAGAGGCATTAAATCCCATCCCATCCCACCCCTTTCCATGGGCAGGGACACCCCCCACTGTCCCAGGGGGATCCAACCTGCCCTGGGACACTCCCAGGGATGGGGAATCCTCTGGGAAATCCATCCCAGCCCCTCCCCACTCTCCCTCTGGGGATCCCTTCCTCAAATCTAATCAAAATCTCTCTTCTTTCAGTTTAAAACCGAATTAAACCCAGTTCAATGTGTTGGAGCCCTTTGGAAAGGGAGAAGTTCCCTCCCATCCCATGGAAAATCCCTGGGATTTGGGGGAGGTTTCAGCCCAGCTCAGGAACAATTTGGGCTGTTTGGAGAAGTTCCCTCCTTGTTCTTGGAAAGAACATCCAGCTGCTCCCGAGGGATCCTCTGGGAATGGCTGGGAAAAGTCAGGAGTTCAATTGTCCCTCTGGAACCAGAAAAACAGGAGCTGAGTGTTGGCATCACACCCGGAGCGAGGGCACGTGTGTCCTGCCCACACCCTCCACCCCCTTTTCCCTGGAAATCATATCCCTGACACTCCATTCCACCTTTCCTTTGGTGCCTCCGGCTCTGAAGGGTTTGGAAACACTTCAGGCTCCAGGTCTGGGAGTTTTGGGGTGGAAGCTCCGTGACATCACAGACATTTCTGGGCAGGGCCCATCCTCTGGCATCCACACCTTCCATCCTGCTCCTGTCTCCTTTTCCTGGGAATTCGTCCTTCCCACCTTGACCAGTTTGAAGCTTTGAGGGTCCCAAATGATCCTTCCTAATTTGGGGGCTGGAAGAAGAGGATCTTTGAGGTCCTTTACATCCCAAACCAAATCCCTGTCCTTGGGATGAGCCTGTGCAGGGCCAGGGGTTGGGCTCGACATTCCTTGGGGCTCCTTTCCAGCTCAGCACATCCTGGGGTTCTGGGAATTTGGGAAACACTCATCTAGGCATGGATCCAGCAATTAGAAATGAGACAAGTCGATTAGAAATGAGATTTCATCCTTCTCTTCCACGTGGCCAAGGGCTCAGAGACCCACAAAGGGATGTGGAGGCTCAGTGGGAATTGTTGGGAATCCAACAAAATTCCTGATGTGAGGAAATCTTCTCTTTGGAAATCTTGGGAGAAGCCAAGGTTTTATTCCCTGCAGGAAGGATATTCCTGATGTGAGGAAATCTCCTTGGAAAGCTCAGGAGAAGCCAGAGATTTATTTATCCTCTGCATGGAGGATATTCCTGACATGAGGAATTCTCCTTGGAAGACTCAGGAGAAGCCAAGGATTTATTTATTCCCTGCAGGGAGGATATTTGTAATGAGGAAATATCCTTGGAAGGCTCAGGAGAAGCCAGAGATTTATCTATTCCCTGCAGGGAGGATACTCTTGATGGAGGAAATCTTCTCCTTGGAAGGCTTGGGAGAAGCCAAGGATTTATTCCCTGCAGGAAGGATATTCCTGGTGTGAGGAAATCTCCTTGGAAAGCTCAGGAAAGGCCAAGGATTTATTTATTCCCTGCAGGGAGGATATTCCTGACATGAGGAAATCTCCTTGGAAGGCTCAGGAGAGTCCATGGATCTACTCCCTGCAGGGAGGATATTCCTGATTGAGGAAATCTCCTTGGAAGATTCAGGAGAAGCCAAGGATTTATTTATTCCCTGCAGGGAGGATATTCCTGATTGAGGAAATCTCCTTGGAAGACTCAGGAGAAGCCAAGGATTTATTTATCCCCTGCATGGAGGATATTCCCGATGTGAGGAAATCTCCCTGGAAGGCTCAGGAGAAGCCAAGGATCTCCTCCCTGCTTGGATCCCTCCTCTGAATCCCCCCTTCCATGTCCCCGCCCCAGTCCCTTCCCGGGGCCGGACCTTTCCCAGAGCTCGTCCCGGCCCCTTTCCCCTCCCGGCCATCCCCGCTCCAGACTGATCCAGCCGCACGAAATTCCCGGAGCACAGAGGTCCCTTTCACAGCCGCTGGCGAAGGGATGAAGCTTCTCCTCCCGCTCCCAGCCCGGGGGGGTCCTGCTGGCATTGGAATCCTGGGTGGGATTTGGGGTGTTTCCTCCCAGAATCTGCCTGTTGGTGGGAAACGAACCCAGGAGAGAGTTTTCAGTCTCTCCAGGGTGGAAGTGGGAAGGAAGGATTTCCACATGTCCACGATGTGGGAAGGAGGAATTCATTTCCACGATCTGGGAAGTGGGGATTTATTCCACATGTGGGCAGTGGGATTTATTTCCACATGTGGGAAGGGGGGATTTATTTCCACATGTGGGAGGGAGGGATTTATTTCCACGATGTGGGAAGGAGGGATTTATTTCCACATGGGGGAAGAGGGGATTTATTTCCACATGTGGGAAGGAGGAATTCATTTCCACGATCTGGGAAGTGGGGATTTATTCCACATGTGGGCAGTGGGATTTATTTCCACATGTGGGAAGGGGGGATTTATTTCCACATGTGGGAGGGAGGGATTTATTTCCACGATGTGGGAAGGAGGGATTTATTTCCACATGGGGGAAGAGGGGATTTATTTCCACATGTGGGAAGGAGGAATTCATTTCCACGATCTGGGAAGTGGGGATTTATTCCACATGTGGGCAGTGGGATTTATTTCCACATGTGGGAAGGGGGGATTTATTTCCACATGTGGGAGGGAGGGATTTATTTCCACGATGTGGGAAGGAGGGATTTATTTCCACATGGGGGAAGAGGGGATTTATTTCCACATGTGGGAAGGAGGAATTCATTTCCACGATCTGGGAAGTGGGGATTTATTCCACATGTGGGCAGTGGGATTTATTTCCACATGTGGGAAGGGGGGATTTATTTCCACATGTGGGAGGGAGGGATTTATTTCCAGGATGTGGGAAGGGGGGATTTATTTCCACATGTGGGAAGGGGGGATTCATTTCCACGATGTGGGAAGGGGGGATTTATTTCCACATGTGGGAAGGGGGGATTTATTTCCACAATGTGGGAAGGGGGGATTTATTTCCAGGATGTGGGAAGGAGGGATTCATTTTCACGATGTGGGAAGGGAGGGTTTCCAGACACCCAGGAACTGTAAGGGAGGGATGTATTTCCTCCCAGCCCAGAAGTGGAAGGGAAGGATTCCCACCTTCCCAGGAGGAGGTGCTGGAAGCTCCCAAGGGATTCCCAGCTCTCCCAGCAGATCCCACAGCTGGGAATGACTTTGTTTTGCTCCGCAAGGTGAAGCCCAACAACAAACCCGGGACTCCTCTGCAAATTCCAACCCCATGTGAATGCAAATCACCCTCTTTATCCCTCCGGAATCATTATCCCTCTGGAAGCAGACACGCCCAGGGTGCCAATCCCGGGCCAAAAATCCTCTGTCTGGGAACTGGCAAAAAAAAGGGGAAATTCGGTGTTTTGATGTGTCGAAAACTGTTCAGGTTTCTGGGCATCACCCAAAAAAGGGGGAGGGAGGGAGGGAAGCAGGTCACTGCTGGCTCGGCGGGGGAGGAATGCTGCAGTCCTGGCCTGAAAAGGAATTAAAATTAAAGTCCTTGAGTCAAAAGGAAAGTCCAAGTTTCGCACCGAGGTCAGACAAAAATCCGAGTTTTGCACAAACAACGCATGAAAATCCAAGTTCAGCACCGACACCGCCTGGAATTCCAAGCTTAGCTGAACAGGGCTGTGATCCCAGGGAACTGGACAGGAATGTGATCCCAGGGAACTGGGCAGGGATGTGATCCCAGGGCAGGGCTGTGATCCCAGGGCAGGGCTGTGATCCCAGGGCAGGGCTGTGATCTCAGGGAACTGGGAATTGGACAGGGCTGAGATACCAGGACAGGGCTGTGATCCCAGAGAACTGGACAGGGATGTGATCCCAGGGCAGGGCTGTGATCCCAGAGAACTGGACAGGGATGTGATCCCAAGGAATTGGACAGGGCTGTGACCCCAAGGAATTGGACAGGGATGTGACCCCAAGGAATTGGACAGGGATGTGATCCCAAGGAATTGGACAGGGCTGTGACCCCAAGGAATTGGACCGGGATGTGATCCCAAGGAATTGGACAGGGCTGTGACCCCAAGGAATTGGACAGGGATGTGACCCCAAGGAATTGGACAGGGATGTGACCCCAAGGAATTGGACAGGGATGTGATCCCAAGGAATTGGACAGGGCTGTGACCCCAAGGAATTGGACAGGGATGTGATCCCAAGGAATTGGACAGGGATGTGATCCCAAGGAATTGGACAGGGATGTGATCCCAGGACAGGGCTCCAAATGCCCCTTTTGGAACAGTGAATCTGGTTCCTTTCAGCTCCAAATTCCCCTTTTGGGAACAGTGGATTTGGCAGCAGGATTCTGCTCTGGGAAGGGGTGGGAAGAGCCACAATTCCCCCTGGGATGGAGGAGCAGGAATTGTGTCCTGCAGGAGATCCTGGATTCCCTTCTCCTTCTCTGAGGAGGCTCCAACATTCCAGGAACTGGGAGAGGGGACGATCCCTCTCTTCCTTCCTGAACTGAACCCATGAAAATCAGTCCCTCCTGCCTCTCCCCACACTCCAGGCAGGGAAAATCCACCTGGGAATGACCCAAATCCCAAATCCTGCCCCATGCCGGGGCAGGGAAGTGATTCCCAGATATTTCCTGGAGCATCCAGAGCAGCACAAAGAACTCAGCTGGGACTGAAGGAGCAGGAGAGAGGGAAACTTTATTCACGGCCTCAGGACAGACACAAAAGCATAAAAATCCCCCCCAAACCACACTGGCAGGACAAGCTGAGCATCAGCACCACAATTCTGTGCAGATCCTTGGAGTTATTCCCTAAAAAACTCTTCCAGCTGCAGGTGGGACCTTGCTATTCCCGAGCTTTTTGGAGTTGGAGCCACATTTTGGCAGGAAAAAGGAGCTTTTGGGAATGGGCACCGACTCAAAACCTGCTTTTCCCCCTCATGGGAAATCACTAAATCCCTTAAAAATGAGGTGGT
Source organism: Serilophus lunatus (assembly GCA_013399895.1). NCBI lineage: Eukaryota > Metazoa > Chordata > Aves > Passeriformes > Eurylaimidae > Serilophus > Serilophus lunatus. The sequence goes on from VXBA01002743.1 coordinate 100,923, forward strand.
GAAGAGACATCCCAAAATGGGGAATGTTCTCTCCTGGTTTAGTCTGCAACACTGGGAATTCCCAGCAGGTTTCTCTCCCTCAGGATTTGGGAATTGTTTAAGGGGGGGGGGGTGTGGGTTGTTGATGATGGATTTTGCTACAAAGAGCCTGAAATAAATCTGGAATAAAGAGCTCCAGAGGTTGAATTGCAAGGAAAACCAGGAGAGATCCAAACCGAGTTCCAGGGCGACACCTCCACAGGGAATGAGGGGCTGGAATCTTCCCAATCCAATTGAGAGGGAGGGAATCTTTTTGGGAATCTTATCCCAAAGCCCAGCAGGAATGTGGGATCTGCCCTTCCAAGGGTGAAATCCAGCCCTGAGCAAGGAGGGGACGGAGCACAGAGGTAACAGCAGGGAAACCCCTCCTGCTTCCCGGGATAAATTCCACCCCTCGGGAACGATCCCAGCGGGGCAGGATCAAGCCCCAGGCAGGGGCAGGAGCTGGGAAGGGCAGGAATTGTGCAGCCAGTTTGTCCTGGGAAAGGCAACGAGACTTTTTCTTTGTACGGTTTCCCCCATCCCGGGTGTCGGGAAGAGCCGGAATTCCGGCTCTGGAATTACTTCCTGACGCTCCTGCGGCTGGAGGAGGTGGTGGTGATGCTGTAGGACTTGGTGGCCCCTCCCGAGGAGAATCCCAGGGCTCCGCTGCCCATCCCGGCTCCCAGGCTGAGCGCTCCTCCCATCCCCGAGCCCAGGAAGCCGCCGCCGCTGGAATAGGCGCCGCCGCCGCTGGAGCTGACCACAGCTGGGCAGGAGAGGGGGAGGGAGCGTGAGATCCCGGGAATTCCAAAGCCACCCCCAAAAAAGTGGGGTGGGAATTCCAGCAGCCACAGCCCCTTTATCCAGGGAATGGGTTGGGTGGGAAGGGATGGTAAAGATGATCCCATCCCACCCCTTTCCATGGGCAGGGACACCCCCCGCTGTCCCAGGGGGATCCAACCTGCCCTGGGACACTCCCAGGGATGGGGAATCCTCGGGGAAATCCATCCCAGCCCCTGGGAATCCCTTCCCAATATCCCATCCCACCCTCTGGCAGTGGGAAGCCATTCCCTGGGGCCTGTCCCCCCCTTGTCCCAAGTCCTTTCCCAGCTCTCCTGGAGGGCTCGGGAAGGGGCTCCAAGGTCTCCTTTCCATCAGCCCAGTCTCATCCAACCTGGCCTTGAACATTCCCAGGGATGGCAAATCCTCTGGGAAACCCATTCCAGGGCCTCCCCACCCTCACAGGGAGGAATTTCTTCCCAAAATCCCAATCCAAACCTCCCCTTTATCCAGTTTAAAGCCCTTCTCCCTTGTCCTTGTCCCAAGTCCCTCCAGGGATCCCCTGAGCCTGGAGGATCCCTGGGAAATCCATGGAGAATCCCTGGGAAATCCATGGAGAATCTCATCCCACAACCACACCCAGCTCAGCTCCCGGCGTCCCAGAGCTGTGGGAATGTGGTTCCCTAATTCCCAGTAAGAATTAATTGGGTGACAATTAGAGCAGCCCTGAGACACCAGCGCCCATCCCAGGGCCAGGAAAGGGGAGAATCCAGCGCTTCCCACCTGGAAAACCCCCCTTGGCACCAATTCCCAACCCACCCTGGGCATTTTCCCCCTGGGATTTTCTTATCCATGGAAAAAAACGGGTGGAAAAAAAAACCCCCAGTCCCAGTTCAGTTTCTTCGGGATGAGTCAGAGCCGAGCCTGGATGGAGCCACCATTCCCACCCCCCCAGCTCCCAGTAAGGAAGGGGGTTAACTGGTGTAACTGGGGCTCTGAGAGCCCCATTCCCAGGGATTCCTGCCCATGGATTGATTGACCATAAATTAATAACTCACAGATGTTGACGTTCCCAACTCCATCCCCGGCCAACCTGTCGGGAGACACAAACAGGGAAGGGATCAGACTGGGAATTCCGGGTGGCCCCAGGGCTGAGGGAGGAACAAACTGCTGGAAAAGCTGGAATTCATCCCGGGAGGATCCACCTGGGGCTTCGTTCCAGCCCTTTGGAAGCAGCTGGGGGAGGAGGAGGCGTCAAAAAAAGGGGGAATTCCACAGGGAATTCCACTGGGAAATGTTCTGTCCCAGCACAACAAAGCAGAGAAACCAATTTCCTCCTTCTTTGCCCCATCAAAGCATCAATATTCTTACCAGGAATATCAATATTTCACCACAAGTATCAATATTCTTACCAGGAATACCAATATTTCACCACAAGTATCAATATTCTTACCAGGAATACCAATATTTCACCACAAGTATCAATATTCTTACCAGGAATACCAATATTTCACCACAAGCATCAATTTTTTCACCAAAAGGATCAAAATTTTCAACCAAGAGCATCAATTATTTCACCAGAAGTACCAATATTTTCTCCAAAAGTATCAATTTTTTCGCTACAAGTATCAATTTTATCACCAGAATTATCACATCCTTTAACCAGGACTACCAATTTTTTCACCAGGAGTATAAATTTTTCACCCCAAGTATCAACTTTCCCCAAGAACTATCAATAATTTGAAGAAATAATTGATATTTTTGGTGAAAAGTATTAATTATTCTCCAAAAGTATCAACTATTTCTCCAAAAGTATCAATTTTTTAATGAGGAATGTTAATTATTTCTCCAAAAGTACCAATTTTTTCACCAGAACTCCCATTTTTCCTCCAGGAGGATCAAGATTTTCACTAAATCTTTTCAACACGAGAATAAATTTTTCACCAAGATTAATTTTTTTCTTCACCGAAATTACCAATATTTTCATGAAGACTATCAATTATATCAATAAAAGTATCAATTTCTTCACTACAAGTATCATTTTTTCATGAGGATCATCAATTACTTCTCCACATCTATTAGTATTTTGACCAGAAATCTCAAATTTTCACTACAAATATCAATATTCCACCAAAAACGTCAATATTTCACTGGAAGTATCAATTGATACTTGGGGTGAAATAATTATTAATCCACGTGTATCAATTTTTTCACTACAAGTATCGATATTTTTCACCAAAAGTATCAATTTTTTTTTCAAAAAAAGTAAAAATTTTTCACCAAGTACCAAAATTTTCACCCCAAGCACCAAAATTTTCACCCCAAGTATTAATTTTTTCACCCCAAGCACCAAAATTTTCACCCCAAGCACCAAAAATTTCACCCCAAGCACCAAAAATTTCACCCCAAGCACCAAAATTTTCACCCCAAGCACCAAAATTTTCACCCCAAGCACCAAAATTTTTCACCAAAAACACCAATTTTTTTCCACTGGAAGTATCAAAATTTCCCCCAAATTATCAATTGTTCCCCTCCCCAAACCCCTCGCCCTCTCACCCCTTCCCCCAACCCCTTCCCACCCCAACCCTTTCCTTTTCCCATCTCTCTTCCCTCTTGGACAACACCCCCCCCACCGCCTCCCACCTCCCCGGGGCGGGGTCTGGATCCCTTCCCAAGGGAATTCCCGACGGGATTTCACCCCCACCTGCTCTCCTCGCCCTCCAGCAGTTTCCTGTAGGTGGCGATCTCGATGTCCAGGGCCAGCTTGACGTTCATGAGCTCCTGGTACTCCCGCAGCTGCCGGGCCAGGTCGGCCTTGGCCTTCTGCAGAGCGTCCTCCAGTTCGGCCAGTTTGGCCCGGGCGTCCTTGAGCGCCAGCTCCCCGCGCTCCTCCGCCTCGGCCACGGCCGCCTCCAGCTTGGCTCGCTGTGGGAAGGGACTGGGAGTCACTGGGAGCCTCCCTCCCTGCCCGTGGGGTGGGAATTCCCAGCCCAGATCCTCTGGATCTGCGGGGCCCTGGAGGTCGGTGAGGTCCGTGGACGTTCACCTTCCCATGGTTTTGGGGGTACTGGGTGGAGACCACTCACATTTCCTTGGGTTTTGGACGTTGGGTGGAGAGCACCCAGTGAGATCCATGGAAACTCATCTCTCCATGGTTTTGGGGACGTTGGGTGGAGAGCACCCAGTGAGATCCATGGAAACTCACCTTTCCATGGTTTTTGGGATGTTGGGTGGAGAGCACCCAGTGAGATCCATGGAAACTCATCTTTCTGATGAACCCTAACCCAACGGTTTTGGGGACGTTGGGTGGAGACTGTCCACATTTCCATATTTTTAGGGATGTTGGGTGGAGAGCACCCAGTGAGATCCATGGAAATTCGCCTTCCCATGGTTTTTGGGGACATTGGGTAGAGACACAACACAACGAGCTCAGTGGGATCCCTGGAAATTCACCTTCCCATGGTTTTGGGGTTATTGGGTGAAGACAATTCACCTTTCCATGTTTTTTGGGACATTGGGTGGAGACCACCCAGCACAGGGAGCTCAGTGAGATCCCTGGAAATTCACCTTCCCATGTTTTTTGGGGAGAAAAAAATGAGTGGAGTCCACCTGGCACAGGGAGCTGAGTGACATCCTTGGAAATTCACCTTTCCATGGTTTTTTGGGGGACATTGGGTGGAGACCCAGCACAGGGAGCTCATCTCACCCCAAAAGTCAAGACCCTCTGGCTACTCCTTTGGGGGGAATTCCTTCAGGTGACCCTCAGCTTCCCGACCTCCCACATCCCTCAGGAACCAGGAAAACTCAGGTTTTCCTTCCCAATTTGCCCTGGAGCTCGTTCACAGCCATGTCCCCACCAAGCTTTGCAAACCTGGAGCTGCCAAACCAACACCAAATCACCCCAAAACCAGCCCAGACCACCCCAAACCACCTGAAAAACATCCCAAACCACCCCAAAAACACCCCCTGAGGGCCCCACATGGGGCTGGAGCCCTCAGCTGTGCCCCTGCCCCTCCCGAATCGCCCGGGTTTGGCAGGAAAAGCGGACAATGAGCTTTGTCCTCTGGGCCTTTGTTCCAGGAGCTGCTCCAGGGCAGCTCCTGCCTCCGACTCCGCCCTGCCCTGAAACCAAATAAACCCTGGGATGAGTCACGGGGGTTTATCTGCAGCTCTCGGGTTACTGGGAGCAGCTCCAGGTCCCAGCCCTGAACCAGCTCTTGGCCAGGGAGAGAAAAACCCCTGGAGAGAGCAAAGAGAATTCCCAGGAATTCCTGGGCCTGCCCAAAGGAAAGGGAGTGGGACCAGGAGGGCAGGAGCTGGAATGTTGGGGCCACGGCAGCTCTTGGGGGTCTGTGTTCTGGGGTCACCTGGGACTCGTTCCCACCCAAACCCACCTTCCTGTCAGGGTCACATTCCTCACAACGCTCCAGCAGGACTGAAATCCTTTGGGATTTCATGGCAGACACCCCCAAAATGTTTGAACAGGTCATGGAATTGTTACGGTTGGAAACGACCCCCAAGATCCCCAAATCCAGGGTGTGACACCCAGATCCCTCGATCACTCCTGGAATCGTGGAATATCCTGAGCTGGACCATCAAAACTCAACTCCTGGCCCTGCACAGGAGCTAAAAATCCCACTAATCCCAAAAATTCATCTCCTTGAGCTCCGGGAGCCTTGGGTCTGTGGCAAAACCCTGGGAGCCTCTTCCAGAGCCCAACCACCCTCTGGGGGAAGAGCCTCTTCCCAAAATCCAAGCCAACCCTCCCCTGGCACAGCTCCAGCCCTTCCCCGGGCTCCTGTCGCTGTTCCCAGGGGGATCAGCCCCTCACCTGGGCCTTGGCATTCTCGATTTCCCCCTGGAGCCTCTGGATCACCCTGTTGATCTCCGTGATCTCGTTCTTGGTGTTCCGAAGGTCGTCCCCGTGTTTCCCAGCCGTGACCTGGAGCGCCTCGAACTGGGACAGGGAAAAGGGGGAGGGAACAGGATGGAGTCAGGATGGACCTCAATGAGCAGGATGGGACCTCTCCCACTCGTGGGACACGGGATGCAGGAGCTGACAGAGCTCCTGGAATCCTGGGATGAGCTGGGATGGGCTGGAAGGGGCATTAAATCTCATCCCATCCCACCCCTTTCCATGGGCAGGGACACCCCCCCACTGTCCCAGGGGGATCCAACCTGCCCAGGGACACTCCCAGGGATGGGGAATCCTCGGGGAAATCCATCCCAGCCCCTGGGAATCCCTTCCCAATATCCCATCCCACCCTCTGGCAGTGGGAAGCCATTCCCTGGGGCCTGTCCCTGCAGCCCTTGGCCCCAGTCCCTCTCCAGCTCCTGGAGCCCCTTTGGAGCCTGTGAGGGGCTCTGAGCTCTCTCTGGATCCTTCCCTGCTCCGGGAGAACGTTCCAAGCCCCACCTTGCTCTGGTACCAGGACTCGGCCTCGGCGCGGCTCCGGTTGGCGATGTCCTCGTACTGCGCCTTCACCTCGGCGATGATGCTGTCCAGGTCCAGGTTCCGGTTGTTGTCCATGGAAAGCACCACCGAGGTGTCGGAGATCTGGGCCTGCAGCTCATTGATTTCCTGCACGAGAAACCCCCTCCTCAATCCCGAGCTTTAAGGGCCTCTCCGTTGGCCTCTAAGGAGAATCCAAGGAGGAAAGGGGGAACGGAGGCAGATCCGGAGGATCCCATGCAAATAGTCAAGAATTAGGAGGGAATGAACCTTGGGAAGGGCAAAGGAATGACAGTGGAAATGGAGCTACTTGTCCCCCCCAGTTTTGGACACAGGGCTGGTTTCTCCCATTCCCGAGTTAAGAACCCAACTGGTCCCAGAGCCTGGAGCACCAGCTGAGGCCACACTCCAGGAATTCTCCCAGGAATCCACATCCAGCTCTAACAATCCCTTATCTGGGACCAGCAGCTTTCCCTTGTCCCTCTCACTCCCCTTTTCCTTGTTTCCATACAAACAGCACCCAGGAAATAACCCCTCTCCTGGTTGCGTGTCCAACAAATCCATCCCCCATCCCAGACAGGGAGTGACAACCCACGGGAATTCCAAGGAACTTCTCTGCTTCCAGGCTTAGTTTAGCCTGTGGAAGGGAAGGTCCCTGTCTCCAGCTCTGGGAATGGCACGCCCATTCTGCCATCCATCCCCTGGTGCCCTGGGAAGCAGAGGATTCCTCACCGCCTCATGGAAAGCCCTCAGGAAGTTGATCTCGTCCGTCAGCGCGTCCACCTTGGCCTCCAGCTCCACTTTGTTCATGTAGGCGGCGTCCACATCCTAAAAAAAAAAGAGGGACAATCCCCTCAGCTCTGATGTCCGAGCCCACCCAGGCTCCCAAACAAATCCCTCTTCCCAAGGGACACTCCAGGGCCTAAAAATGCCCCCCCCCAAGGTACCAAATGCTGGGGGGGGGGTGGAGGATCCTGAGTGTCCTAAGGATCCCCTGGATCCGTGTTCTGGGACACAGAGACCTTCGGGAAAGATCCCAAGGAATGGGCCTGTGGAATCCTTGGGATCCTGGAGAGCTCAGGGACTGCCTGGAGCTGCCTTGGGCAGGTGAGGGATGGAGGAAAACAGGAGTAGGGACCGACTGGACATTGATGGTCAATCCCAGCTGTGACTTCCCCACCTCTGGAAGGGGATGGGATGGGTTGGGATGGGATGGGGTGGGGTGGGATGGGGTGGGATTTAAGGTCCCTTCCCACCCAAACCATTCCAGGATTCCAAGTCCCACCTTCTTGAGCACCACGAACTCGTTCTCGGCCGCCGCGCGCTTGTTGATCTCGTCCTCGTACCTGCCGGGAAAAAGGAGGGATTTTGGTGAACTCGGAGCCTGGATGAAATCCAAATATCCCAGGGAAGGGCTATCCCAACTCTCCTCTCTGTCCCTCTGGTTTTTGGGAGCCCAGGGCTTCCCCAAGGCAGGTGGGGAGGTCCCAGCTCAGCCGTTGAGAGGAGCTGATGCTTCCAAGCTTTTCTGGCCACCTGGAAAACTTTCCCTGCCAGCTTTCCCATATTCCTTGAGATTCCCTGTGCTTCAGAGGATTCCTGGTGTGCTCCTCACTCCGGGAAGGCTGCAGGCAGTGTCACTTTTTCACCAACCCCAAACAGGGGAGACACAAAGTGATCCAACAGATTCCTCTGCACATCCTCATTCCAGCCTTTTGGGAATGTTCTGCGGGATCTGAGCTCATGCCACTGCCCTGGGGGGAGCTCAGGGGAGTGAATTCCCCTCCTTGTGTGGGTCAGAATCCTGCTGAGCTCCCTGCTTTAGGGGTTCACCTGAAAACGGGGGGTTCACCTGAAAATCTCCAGGTGTTCACACAAAACTCTCCAGGTGTTCACCTGAAAATGAGAAGCTAACCCAAAACTCTCCAGGTGTTCACCTGAAAATGAGAAGCTAACCCAAAACTCTCCAGGTGTTCACCTGAAAATGAGAAGCTAACCCAAAACTCTCCAGGTGTTCACCTGAAAATGAGAAGCTAACCCAAAAATCTCCAAGTGTTCACCTGAAAATGAGGGGTCAACCTAAAAATCTCCAGGTGTTCACCTGAAAATGAGAAGCTAACCCAAAAATCTCCAAGTGTTCACCTGAAAATGAGAAGCTAACCCAAAACTCTCCAGGTGTTCACCTGAAAATGAGAAGCTAACCCAAAACTCTCCAGGTGTTCACCTGAAAATGAGAAGCTAACCCAAAACTCTCCAGGTGTTCACCTGAAAATGAGAAGCTAACCCAAAACTCTCCAGGTGTTCACCTGAAAATGAGAAGCTAACCCAAAACTCTCCAGGTGTTCACCTGAAAATGAGAAGCTAACCCAAAACTCTCCAGGTGTTCACCTAAAGATCTCCACATTTTCACCTGAAAATCTGCAGATGTTCACCTAAAACCTCCCAGATGTTCACTTAAAGGTCTCCAGGTGTTCACCTAAAGATCTGGAAATCTCTCCAGGTGTTCCCCTCAAGAATTCCAGATGTTCCCCTGCAGTTCTTCAGGTGTTCCCTCTCCACATCCCCAGCACACAAACCCCCCTCTCCCTCACTTTTCCTGGNCCACATTTTCACCTGAAAATCTGCAGATGTTCACCTAAAACCTCCCAGATGTTCACTTAAAGGTCTCCAGGTGTTCACCTAAAGATCTGGAAATCTCTCCAGGTGTTCCCCTCAAGAATTCCAGATGTTCCCCTGCAGTTCTTCAGGTGTTCCCTCTCCACATCCCCAGCACACAAACCCCCCTCTCCCTCACTTTTCCTGGGCACACCTGGATGGATAAATCCCTCTCTCCCTCACTTTTCCTGGGCACACCTGGATGGATAAATCCCTCTCTCCCTCACTTTTCCTGGGCACACCTGGATGGATAAATCCCCCTCTCCCTCACTTTTCCTGGGCACACCTGGATCCCTGCCCATCCTGTCACCTGGCCGTGCCCATCCAGCTCCAGGAATCCCGGAATTCCCCCCAGGAGCCACTTCCTTGCGCTGCTTGTTTTGGAATTGTGGTTGCCGGGGCAGAGCCCTTTGTTTGCACAATCCCGGGGCTGGAATTTGCCTTCCAAAGCAGGAGCCACTTCACCTTCACGGGCCTCCCTGTGCTCCCCGCCCACTCCCGCCTGGAATTGTGCCCATTCCCGCTGGGATCAATGGACATTGTCCCTTTGGAGGGCAGTGAACTGCAGGCACTGCTGTTCCAGAGGGATAAACGACAGGAAATGTTGGGATTGTGGATGAGCAGAGAGAGGTGGGAATATGGAATTCTTCCAGAAAGGTCCATCAAATTCCTCATTTCCCAGGGGAGGCACCACCAGGCTGGTCAATGAATCCTGGAATTGTGGAATGGGCTGGGTTGGAGGGATTTTAAATCCCTTCCCATCCCTTTCCATGGGCAGGGACACCCCCCACTGCCCCAGGGGGATCCAACCTGCCCTGGGACACTCCCAGGGATGGGGAATCCTCTGGGAAATCCATCCCAGCCCCTCCCCACCCTCACAGGGAGGAATTTCTTCCCAAATCAGGAATTTCTGGATAAGGTCCTTGTCCTTAGTGTACGGAAACCTCCCCCCCATCCCAAAAATCAGCTGGGAATTCCTGTGGGAAGCAGACACATGGAAAAGGGGCAACAGGAACACAGGGAGCAAGCCAAGGTTTAATTTTCCTGTTTAAAAATGGGAATTTTTCCATATAAACAGGGAGAAGCAGGTCCTGCATTCCAGGGGCTGCAGCCTCCCTCCCTGTGCCCCCAATTCCCAAAGGATTTGGCTTTGCATGGATATAATCCATATGCCCCTGGACACAACACAAACCTGCACCTGTGCACCTCAGATCCACCTGGAATGGGACTAAAATTCCACCTTTAATTCCTCTGGGAGCAGAGCAGAGACTCCAAGTCCCAGGGAACAGAAAGAGGGGCTGGAAAAACACTATTCCCGATCAATTCCTTGGGAATCTCTGGGTATTGACTTGCCCTCCGCACCCCCTGGGGATTATCAGGAGGGTTTGTTTTCCCTCCCTGCCCGATCCAGTTTGCCAGGTCTCTCCTATTCTTTCCTTGCCTTTATTGGAGGCACTTCCAGGGCTGGGCCGGGGGGACAAAGGGCACTTTATTCCCGGGGCTCCTCCCACGGAACCCCACGGGGAAGGAAAAGGTGCTGGAAAATTGCAGGGCAGCTGCTGCATTCCCTGCCTCTGGAATGAGCTGGAATCACCACAAAACTGCTGCATTCCCTGCCTCTGGAAAGACTGGGATCCCCTCCCAACCTGCTGCATTCCCTGCTTCTGGAAAGGCTGGGATTCCCTCCCAACCTGCTGCATTCCCTGCCTCTGGAATGACCGGGATCCCCTCCCAACCTGCTGCATTCCCTGCCTCTGGAAAGACTGGGATCCCCTCCCAACCTGCTCCATTCCAGGACCACCTCCCAACCCGTGCAGTCCCCAGGGCTCCCAAATCCCGCTCCCACCCCCGAGGAACCCACCAGCAGGAACCTCCCCCCCGGCCCTTTTCCCATTTTCCCTGCCCTTAAACCCGGAATTCCCGGCTCCCAGGGGTGGGAATTGCCACGTTACTTGTTCTTGAACTCCTCCACCAGGTCCTGCATGCTCTTGAGCTCCCCTTCCAGGCGGCCCTTTTCCGTCAGCAGCGCGTCCAGCTGCCTCCGCAGGTTGCTGATGTAGGATTCGAACATGGGGGTGATGTTGCTGCGGGTGGTTTTCTGCTCCTGGAGGAGGCTCCACTTGGTCTCCAGCACTTTGTTCTGCTGCTCCAGGAATCGCACCTGGAAAAGGAGCAGGAGGGGACATTTGGGAATGTGGGATTAAGGGTGGGGGATGTTACCACTGAATTGGGAAGGATTGCGGTCCAAGGATTTGGGAAGCACCAAAGGAGGGGGGTGAGGAGCAGGAGGGAGAACAGGAGTTTCTGGGATGTGGTTTATGGTGTTTGGGGATTTGTGTGGATTAAGGAGAAGTGGATTCTGCCGGGCAACTACTCCCAGGCCTTCAACTCCTCCAGCTCCAGGCCTGGATTCTTCACATTTTGGGGATTCCAGAGTGGGGTTACATGAGATCAATTAGTGCCAGGCAGGGAAGTGGTGCAGGGTAGCACAAACATCCAGGATCTGCTTTCCTGGGATAGTTCTTCCAGGAGCCTCCCCCGTCCCAAATCCATCCAGGAGCCTCCCCCTCCTCAAATCCACCCAGGAGCCTCCCCTTCCCCAAATCCATCCAGGAGCCTCCCCCTCCCGAATCCATCCAGGGGCCTCCCCCTCCCGAATCCATCCAGGAGCCTCCCCCTCCCGAATCCATCCAGGAGCCTTCCCCTCCCGAATCCTTCAAGGAGCCTCCCC
>VXBA01002744.1:0-32840 GCA_013399895.1 Serilophus lunatus
CCTTTTCAACCCACTACACAAGGTGGAGTCGGCCTCTTCTCCTAGGCAAGTAGCAGCAGGACAAGAGGACATGGTTGGACATCAGGAAGGATTTCTTCACGGGAGGAGTTGTCAGGCATTGCAAAGGGCTGCTCAAGGAGGTGGTGAAGTTACCATTCCTGGAGATGTTCAGGAAACAACTGGATGTGGCACTTAGTGCCATGGTCTAGTTGATAAGGTGGAGATTGGTCAAAGGCTGGATGTGATAATTTTGAAGATCTTTTCCAACTTAAATGATTCTGTAATTCATGTGAGATTAGGCATTTATTGCCTATTGCACTGCAAATTTAGACCAATCCACATATCATTTGTCCTCCCATATCTGCTGTGGAGAACCTGTTACCTCCTACTGACTTTTGCACCCCTTATGTCCTCTAAAATGTCTTCTCTGGTAGCTTGTGGTCATTGCCTCATCTTCTTTAAGTGTATGCCTGTAACATGCCCTTTACACACTGAAGGAAGAAGTCTGATGAAAGAAAGGAGCACAGGGCCTGCAGGAGGGCAGGGACATGGGATGAGGAAGTAGATCTCCCTTTCAGCCACATCTCTCCTGACTGATTCCATTAGATGATTTCCAATTACCTACATAGAAAGACTGTTTTATAATGAAAAAAAGATAACACAGTAATGGCCAAAGCTTTTATCACATGCGTAAGTTGAACTGTAAAGTGACAAAGTTAAAATCAGGATCCTCAAACTTGGAATCAAGGATCTATCTACATAATACAATGGTGCACAGAGATGAGGTCCCTCAGAACTTTGAGATAACATTTAACTGCAATGATCATTCCAAGGGCTTTCCCCACACAAAGCCAGCCAGATGTACCAGGCTGGCTTGTAAGCTATTTAATTTCGTCCATTAGGGCAAGTATTAAGAGCAGTGAAATCAGCTAGATTGTTTCCTGTTAAAAGATTAGCTTCATCATTACTAGTTTAATGATCTTCGCACAGCTCATAAATTCTGTGCAGATACACCTTAAAAGCTAGATCCTGAAAGTCACTTAGGGACTTCATTCCTATTTGATAACATTGTGCAAATAAATCATCTGAATTATTTTTAGTTAGGTATGTTAATACTACAGATAATTTCACCTGAAGGGCTACAGTCAGCAACCATAGCTGATTTCCAGCATCAGAGACTCAGGGGAGGAGGAGCCAGGAATACTATGTGCAATGTATTTGCTGGAAGAGCTCAGAACTTTTTTCCCGGTAAACATATTAAATGTGGCAATAACATGAAATATATTCCAGTGTATGTGCCTTGGAAAAAAAAAAAAAAAAAAAGAAGGAATTGTGAGTCATGTTTCAAATATGATTTCTGTTTCAAAGCACAGCAATTCTACTTCTTGAAATGACTAGAATTCCAGCAAGGATAACCTGGTAGCCCAAAACTGAGGAAGTGAATATGAACAGAAGAAGCAGTGACTGAATGAGGTGTCCTGCTGCCCTCCTGTGGGCCAAACCTCCTGCTGCATGTGTTTTGTCCTGCAAAGAGTGTTTTTAAAGAGGGAACAAAATATGGTCTTTGGGGTAAGTGAGTTTGGATGTCCAAGTGAAAACAAAGGCAGAGATCAAGACAGTGTGAATGGAGCAGACAGGCTGTGAAATAAAGAGGCCTGCATGTGTTTTGGCCTGTGAACAGGGTGTCTAAGCACAGGGAACAAACTGTGCACTTTGGGTAAGTGAGTTTGGACATCTGCGCATTGTAGACAGAGTAAACAAGCAGTGAGAAAAAGAAGCCTGCATATGTTTTGTCCTGCCAAGAGTTTTTCTAAGCAGGAGGAGCAAACTATGCTCTTTAGCGTGAGTGAGTTTGTATGTTTCCAAGTGAAAACGAAGACAGAGAGCAAGGCAGTGTGGATAGCGTGAAAAAGCAGTGAAAAGAGATGTTTTGGACTGTGAACGATGTTTCTAAGCAGAGCAAACAAACTGTGCTCTTTGAGTGAGTGAGTTTGGACGTCCAAGTCAAAATAAAGGCAGAGAGCAGGGCAGTGTGAATGGTGTACACAGGCAGTGAAAAAAAAAGAGGCCTGCATGTGTTTTGGACTTTGAAAAGTGTTTCTAAGCAGAGGAAATGGACTGTGGTGTTTGGGGTGAATGAGTTTGGATATCCAAGTGAAAACAGGCAGACAGCAAGAGAGTGTGACTGGAGTGCACAGACTGTGAAGACAAATAGTGTGTGAAGGCAAAACACATACAGATCTCCTTTCTTCACTGTCTTTGTGCACCATTCACACTGCCCTGCTCTTTACCTTCATTTTCACTTGGATGTCCAAACCCACTCCAAAGAGCAGTTTTTTCCCTCGCCTTAGAAACATTTTTCCCAGGACAAAACACATGCAGGCCTCCTTTCATAGTCAGTGAACTGGACTCCCACTATCTTCCTTTCTGCCTTTGTTTTCAATTGGATGTCCAAACTCACTCTCCCCAAAGAGCAGTTTTTTCTCTCTGCTTAGAAACACTGCTTACAGGACAAAACACAAGCAGTGTTTTGCAGTGTTTTTTCCACTGCTAAGCTCTGTGATTACACTGCATTTCCAAACTCACACACTGTTGCTGGCCTTACTGGAGCCCTAACTATGGCTCCTGTTTGTAGTAAGGCCTCCTAGTCGAACATATTGTGCTATTCTCTCAAGGACGATCTGCCCTTGAGATTCCTAAAGAGAAAAACAAAGTTATAAATCTGCCAAGTGGTCCCACACAGAAGAAGACAAAACAGAAGCTTTGAACATCTGGAAATTCCTTTGAGCGATAAGGACCTTCCTGTTTACTATCTATGTGTTAACTAATCAGTATTAGCCTTGTATTAGTAATGTATTCTAATCACCAATGAAAATCTATGTTACATGTAATAGCTTGCTAAGCTAATGTACTTAAGGCAGGACTCAGAAGAAAAGGGTGAACTTGCTCGTTCGCTCACTTGCTCACTATCTCCTCATTTAAGAATGAACATGATTGCTGTTAATTAAACTTGTCTCCGTACTTTATTCCCGTGGACGGTGACAACACACCCTAAAAAAAGCAGTTTGTTCCTTCTGCCTAGAAACACTATTCCCAGGATGAAACACTTGCAAGCCTCCTTCTTTGATAGACTGTGAACTCCACTCAGACTATCTTACTTTCTGCCTTCTTTTTCAATAGGACATCCAAACTCATGTACCCCAAGGAACACAGTTTGTTCCCCCAGCTTAGAAACACTGATGTCAAGACAAAACAGATACAGTCCACTTTTTTCCACTGCTTGTGCACCATGCTCAAACTGCATTTCTCAACAGCTTCGTTTTCAATTGGATGCCAAAACTCACTCACCTCAAAAGAGCACAGTTCATTCCCTCTGTTTAAAAACAGTCATCACAGGCCAAAACACCATTCACACTGCCTTGCTCTCTGCCTTCATTTTCATTTGGATGCCTAATCTCAGTCATCTCAAAGAGCACAGTTTTCTCCCTCTTAGAAACACTGTTCCAAGGACGAAACATCTGCAGGCCTCTTTTTTCATGATCTGAGTGCTCTGTCCACACTATGTTGCTGTATGGCTTCCTTTTCACTTGGACATCCAAACTCACTCACCCCGAAGAGCACAGTTTGTTTTCTCTACTTAGAAACACTCTTCACAGGGAAAAACACATTCAGGCACCTTTCTTTGATAATCTGCGCACTCCATCACACTGTCTTGATCTCTGCCTTCCTTTATATTTGGATGTCAATCACCCTATAGAGCACTGTTTATCTGTTTAAAAACACTGTCCACAGGCCCAAACATGCGCAATACTCTTCTGGAAGAGCTTTTGAAATCTGAACACTACATTGCCTTACATCTTGATTTTCACTTGGACCTCTAAATACACTCTTCCCAAAGAGCACAGTTTGTTCCCACAATTTGGAAAAATTGTTTGCAAATCAAAACACATACAGATCTCTTTCTTTGATAGCCTGTGCACTCTAATCACATTCTCTTTCTTTCTGAATTCCTTATTGGTTGTATGTCCAATCTCACTCAGCCGAAACAGCACAGTTTGTTCACTCTGCTTAAAAACACTGTTTACAGGAAAAAACAATCAGGCCTCCTTTTTTCACAGTCTGAGCACTTGCTCCACAATGAATTGCTATATGCCTTCCTATTCATTTGAACATAAAAGTGCCTAAAGGAGTCCTGCAGCAGATTTGAAGCACCAGCAGTGTTTCTAAGCAGTGGAAGCAGAGTTTGTTCTTTTGGCCAAGAGAAGGAACTTTAGATCTTTTCACAGTGAGTATGGACGTCCAAGAGAAAGTGAAGCCAAATGAGGTGTGAAGAGTAAACATGCAGTGCCTTAACAAGCCAGGCAGCAGTTTTGAAGTGCCAGAACTGTTTGTAAGCAGAGAGAGCAAAGTGTGGTCACTTCACTGAGAAGAACTCTGGATATTTTCACACAGTGAGTTTGGACGTACAAGTGCAAACTTAGCTGGAGAGCAGAATAATCTGTGCAGAGTGAGCACACAGTGCCTAGAAGAGCCCAACAGTGACTTGGAAGTGCTGGCAGTGTTCTAAACAGGGGAAAATAAGTGTGTTCTTTTCATCAAGAGAAGAAACTTTGGCTATTTTCACAGAGTCCAAGTGGAAACAAAGCCGGAGCACAGCATAAGGTGTGCCACATACATAGGCAGTGCTTAAATATGCCCTGCAGTAAGTTTGAAGCACCAGCAGTGCCTCCAAGCAGGGGAAAATAGATGTATTCTTCTCAGTGAGATAAAAAAGCTTGGGTCTTTTAGCAGTGTGAGTTTGGACATACAAATGAAAATTAATCCGGAGCTCAGCATAAGGTGTGCCAGGTACGCAGGCAGTGCCTAAAAAAGCCTTGCAGCAAGTTTAAGGGTTCTTAAGTAGGAGAACAAGAGTTTCTCTTCTCGGTGAGAAGAGCTATTTGGGCTCTTTTTCATAGAGTGATTTAGGATGTCCAAGTGAAAATGACTGCAGAGCTCCAAATAAGCTGTGCTGTAGATATAGGCAGTGCCTAAACAAGTGCCACAGCACATCTGAAGTGTTGGCCTGGTTCGTAACTGGGAGAACAAAAGTTGCTCCTCTCAGCGAAAAGAGCAGTTTGAGCTCTTTCACACAGAGTGATCCAAATTAAACTGACTCCAGAGCTCCAAATAAGCTGTGCTGCACACCTAGGCGTTGCCTAAAGAATCCCCACAGCAAGTTTGAAGCATCTGCAGTGTTCCTAAGTAGGAGAACAGAAGTTACACCTATCAATGGGCATAGTGATTTGGGTTCCTTTTCACAAAGTGATTTTGAACATCCAAGTGAAAACGACTCCAGAGCTCCAAATATGCTGGGCCACACACCTAGGAACTGCCTAAACAAGCACCACAGCAAGTTTGAAGTGCCTGCAGGTTTTCTGGGTGGGAGAACTTTAGTTGCTCCTCTTGGCGAGAAAAGTGATTTGCACACTTTTTCAAAAAGTGATTTTGGACATCCACATGAAAACAACTCCACAGATCCAAATAACATATGCTGCAGGCACAAGGACTGCCTAAGAAAGCCTCACAACAAGTTTGAAGAGTCTTCAGGGTTCCTAAGTAAGAACAAAAGTAGTCCCTCTCAGCATGATAAGAGTTTAGGGCGGATTTTCAAAAAGTGGTTTTGGACGTCCAAGTGAGAATGACTCCAGAGCTCAAAGTAAGCTGTGCTGCAGGCACAAGCAGTGCCTGAAGAAGCCTCACAGTAAGTTTGAAGCGCTGGTGGGGTTCCTAAGTGGGATAACAAAAGTTGCTCCCTTCGGCAAGATAAGTGATTTGGGCTTTTTTCACAGAGTGATTTTGGACGTCCAAGTGAAAATGACTGCAGAGCTCCAAATAAGCTGTGCTGTAGACACAGATGATGGCTATGCAAGTGCCACAGCAAGTTTGAAGTGTTGGCCTAGTTCCTAATTGTGAGAACAAAAGTTGTTCCTCTCAATGAGACAAGCAATTTGGGCTCCTTTTCACAAAGTGATTTTGGACATCCAAGTGAAAACGACTCCGGAGCTCCAAATAAGCTGTGCTGCACACCTAGGCACTGCCTAAAGAATCCCCACAGCAAGTTTGAAGTGCCTGCATTGTTCCTAAGTAGGAGAATAAAACATGTTCCTCTGAGAGAGTGCAGAGATTTGGTCACGTTTTCACAAAATGATTTTGGAAGTCCAATTAAAACAACTCCAGTGCTCCAAATAAGCTGTGCCACAGGCACAGGCAGTGACTGAACAAGTCCCACAGCAAGTCTGAAGTGCCTGCAGGGTTCCTACATGGGAGAAGAAAAGTTTCTCCTCTTGGTGAGAATCCTGTTTCGGACATTTTTCAAAAAGTGATTTTGGACATCCAATTGAAAATGACTCCAAGGTTTAAATCAGCTGGGCTGTACAACTAGACACTGTCAAAACAAGCCCAACAGCAAATTTGAAATGTCTCCAGTGTTCCTAATTAAGAAACCAAAAGTTGCTCTTATTGTCAAGAAAAGATATTCGGGCTCTCTTCCAAAAATGCATTTTCAACCACCAAGTCAAAACACTCCAGTGTTCCAAAACAGCTGTGCCAAAAACCTAGGCACTGACTAAAGAATGCCCACAGCGAGTTTCAAGCACCTGCAGTGTTCCTAAGAGGGCGAACCAGAGTGGCTCCCCAAGAGTGTTATCAGGGCGCCCAGTGAAGGGGAGCTCGGAGCTGGGAATCCACGGTGCCACACAGCTAGGTGCTGGCCCACGGGTTTGGCCAGCAAGGTTCAAGCACCTGCAGTGTTCCTAAGGGGGCGAACCAGAGTGGATCCCAAATAATGTTGTCAGGTGGCCTTGTGAAGGGGAGGCGGAGCTGGGAATCCATGGTGCTGCACAGCTAGGGGCTGGCCCACGAGCCTGGCCAGCAAGTTTCGTGAGCCTCCAGTATACCTAAGAAGGCCAATAAGAGTGGCACTCAAAGAGTGTTGTCGGGCAGCCATGTGAAGGGAGTCCTGGAACTTGGAATCCACGGTGGAACACTGCTTGGTGCTGCCCCACAAGTCTGGCCAGCAAGGTTCGAGCGCCTGAAGTGTTCCTAAGGGGGCAAACCAGAATGGCTCTCCAAGAGTGTTATCGAGAGGCCCAGTGAAGGGGAGCTCGGAGCACGGAATCAGCAGTGCCACACAGCTAGGCACCAAGCCCGGATTTTGGAAAGCAAGGCTCGAGCGCACGGAGTGTTCCTAAGAGGGTGAACCAGAAGGCCTATCAAAAAGTGTTATAGGGGACTCCAAGGAAGGAGGCCATAGAGCACGGAATCTATAGTGCCTCACAGCTGGGAAAAACAAGCAATGGCGTGTTCTGCCACCATTTCCTGATGGCAGATTTAATCTGAGTTCAGTTTCAGGAGCCTCAATCCCAAGGCTGAGCCTGGGTTGCTGCTGCTTGGCCAGGTGATGGGAAAGATTTTCTTCCGTGGGAGTAAGCCCGAAACCTGGCTACAACAGATGCAGCAGATGTGTCCCCCAGGGGGCTCCACAGGCATAAAGACCTTTCAGTCCTGCCACATTTTGCCTGTGGGCTATCTTTGTCAAAGTACACTTTTAGGGACCACACTCCCAGGACAGGGACTGAGCTGCTGCTCCTATGCACGTAGACGAAGTCCCATTTCCAGCACTGGGGAAACCCCAGAGCCTGGCTTCCACAGGTGTAGCTGATGTGTCCCCCGGGGGGCTGCACTGCCATCAAGACCTTTCAGTCCTGCCACCTTTTGCCTGGGGGCTATTTTTGCCAAAGTTCACTTTTGGGAGCCTCACTCCCAGGACCGGGCTAGGCTGCCTCTCAAAGGTCCGTTGACGAGATCACGTTTCCCGTGCAGGGAAAAGTCCAGAGCCTGGCTTCCACTGGTGCAGCTCATGTGTACCCCAGAGGGTTCCACTGGCATCAACAACTTTCAGTCCTGCCACCTTTTCCCTGGGGGCTCTCTGCGTCAAAGTACACTTTTGGGAGCCTCACTCCCAGGGCTGCGCCTGAGCTGAAGCTCCTAAGCCCGTTTACCAAGTCTCGTTTCCCACGCAGGGGAAAGCCTGGAGCCTGGGTTTCACAGGTGTGGCTGTCCACACATATGTCCCCTGGGGGGCTCCACTGCCATCAAGATCTTTCAGTCCTGCCACCTTTTGCCTGGGGTCTATCTTCATCAAAGTTCACTTTTGGGAGCCTCACTCCCAGGGCTGCTGGTCCTACGCCCTGGTGACGAAGTCGCGTCTCCCACGCAGTGGAAATCCCGGAGCCTGGCTTCCACAGGTGCAGCTGATGTGGCCCCCAGGGGGCTCCACTGGTACCACGACCTTCCAGTCCTGACACCTTTTGCCTGGGTGCTATCTTCGTCAAAATTCACTTTTGGGAGCCTCACTACCAGGTCCGGGCCTGGGCTGCTGCTCCTACGCCCCGGTGACGAAGTCGCGTTTCCCACGCAGTGGAAAGCCTGGAGCCAAGCTTCCACAGGTGCAACTGATGTGCCCCCCGGGGGGCTCCATTGCCATCAAGACCTTTCAGTCCTGCCACCTTTTGCCTGGGGGCTATCTTCGTCAAAGTTCACTTTTGGGAGCCTCACTCCCAGGGCCAGGCCTGTTTAGGGTTAGGGTTTGGGTTAGGGTTTGGGTTAGGTTTAGGGTTAGATTTTGAGTTAAGTTTAGTGTTAGGGTTATGGGGTTAGGGTTAAGGTTAGGGTTAGGGTCAGGGTTAGTTAGGTTTAGGGTTAGGGTTAGGATTAGGGTTACGGTTAGGGTTACTGTTAGGGTTAATGTTAGCTGTTAGGTTTAGTGTTAGGGTTAGTGTTATGGTTAAGGCAGGGCTTAGGGTCAGGGTTAGGTTTAGTGTTAGGGTTAGGTTTATGGTTAGGGCTAGGGCTAGATTTAGGGTTGGGGTTAGGATTCATGTTCGGTTAGGGTTAGGGTTAGTGTTGGGTTATGTTTAGGGTTAGGATTAGGGTTAAATTTAGGGTTAGGGTTAGTGTTATGGTTAGATTTGAGGTTAGGGGTTAGGTCAGTGTTAGGTTTAGCATTAGGTGGTCATTATGCTTAGGGTCAGGGTTAGCCACTGTGTCCAAGAGCCCGTCCAGTTCGGGTTAGGTTTTTTGTGTGTGCCATAGTTGTATCAAATTTGATGTTGCTGTGTTAGTATTATGAGACACTTTGATTCGTGTACTAAAATTTGATACCGGGTGAGGTTAGGGTTAGGATTATGGGCTCATCATGGTTAGGATTAGGGTTAGGGTTAGTGTGAGGGTTACCATTAGGGTTAGGGTCCGGATTTGGGTTAGGGTTAGAGTTAGGGTTGGGTTTAGGGCTAAGTGAGGTTTAGGGTTAGGGTTAGGGTTAGGGTTAGGGTTAGGGTTAGGGTTAGGATAGGGTTAGAGTTACGGTTAGGGTTGGACTTAGTTAGGATTAGGGTTAGAGTTAGGTTTAGGGTAAGAGTTAGTGTTAGTGTTAAGGGTTTAGGATTAGGGTTAGTGTTAGTGTTAGGGTTAGTGTTGGGATTAGGGTTAGGTTTAGGGTAAGATTTGGGTTAGGGTTAAGGTAAGAGTTATAGTTAGTGTTAAGGGCTTAGTGTTAGGGTTAGGATTAGGGTTAGGGTTAAGGTTGGGGTTAATGTTAGTTTTAGGGTTAATGTTACATTTAGAGGGACATTATGGATAAGGTTAGGTTTAGGTTTAGGGTTAGGGTTAGGGTTAGGGTTAGTAGTTAGTTACAGGGTTAGGGTTAATGTTAGGTTTAGAGGGTCGTTACGGCTAGGGTCTGGGTTAGGTTTGAGATTAGGGTTAGGGATATGGTTTGTGTGCAATTGCCTGATTAGTTCAGTTAGATTTAGTGTGGGAATTTTAGTTGTATCAAAGTTGATTTGTCCGTAATAGTATCAGGGTTAGGGTTACGGTTAGGGTTAGGGTCAGGGCTAGGGTTAGGTTTAGGCTTAGGCTTAGGGTTAGGTTTAGGCTTAGGTTTAGGCTTAGGCTTAGGCTTAGGTTTAGGGTTAATGTTACATTTAGAGGGACGTTTTGAATAGGGATAGGGTTAGGGTTAGGTGTAGGGTTAGGCTTATGGTTAAGGTTACGATTAGTAGTTACTGATAGGGTTAGGGTAAGGATTAGGGTTAAGGTTAGAGTTAATAGTGATAGGGTTAGGGTTAATGTTAGGTTTAGGGGGTGGTTATGGCTAGCATCTGGGTTAGGGTTGAGGTTAGGGTTAGGAATAGGGTCTTTGCGCATTTGCTTGATCATTTCAGTTAGCTTTAGTGTGTGAATTTTAGTTGTATCTAAGTTGATGTGCCTGTAATAGTATCAGTGTAAGGGTTAGGTTTAGGGTTAGGGCTTAGGGTTATTAAGAGCTTAGGGTTAGTGTTAGGGTTAGGGTTGGGGTTAGGTTTAGGGCTAGGTTTGGGGTTAGGGTTAGGTTTAGGGTTAGGCTTATGGTTAGGCTTAGCGGGTGCTGTTAGGGTTAGTGTTACATTTAGAGGGACGTTATGCATAGGGTTAGGTTTATGGTAAGGATTAAGGTTAGAGTTAGGTTTAGTAGTTAGTGATAGGGTTAATGTTAGGTTTAGGGGGTCGTTATTGCTAGGGTCAGGGTTAGGGTTGAGGTTAGGAATAGGGTCTGTGTGCAATTGCCCGATCAGTTCAATTAGGTTTAGCGTGTGAATTTTAGCTGTATGTAAGTTGATGTGCCTGTAATAGTATCAGTGTTAGGCTTTGGGGATTGCGGTTGGGGTTAGGGATAGGTTAGATTTAGGGCTAGGTTAGGGTTAGGGGTTTGGTTGAGGGTTAGGGTTAGGGCCATTGATAAGGGCTTAGGGTTAGTGTTAGGGTTAGGGTTTGTGTTAGGGTTAGGGTTTGGGTTAGTGTTACGGTTGGGTTTAGGGTTAGATTTTGGTTAGGGTTAGGGTTAGATTTGGGGATAGTGGTTAGCTCATTGTTACGGTTAGGGTTAGGGTAAGGGTTAGGGTTAGTGCTAGGTGAGGGTTAGGGTTAGGGTTAGGGTTAGGGTTAGGGTTAGGGTTAGGGTTAGGGTTAGGGTTAGGGTTAGGGTTAGGCTTAGGATGAGGGTTATAGTTAGGTGTAGGGTTAGGGTAAGGGTGAGGAAAGGGTAGGGATAGTTACAATTAGGGTTAGGGTAAGTAGTTAACGTTAGTGTTAGGGTTAATGTTACATTTAGAGGGACGTTATGCATAGGGTTAGGTTTATGGTAAGGATTAAGGTTAGAGTTAGGTTTAGTAGTTAGTGATAGGGTTAATGTTAGGTTTAGGGGGTGGTTATGGCTAGCATCTGGGTTAGGGTTGAGGTTAGGGTTAGGAATAGAGTCTGCGTGAAATTGCCCGATCATTTCAGTTAACTTTAGTGTGTGAATTTTAGTTGTATCTAAGTTGATGTGCCTGTAATAGTATCAGCGTTAGGGTTAGGTTTAGGGTTAGGGTTTGGGGATTGCGGTAGGGTTACGGTTAGGGTTAGGGTAAGGGTTAGGGTTAAGGGCTTAGTATTAGGGTTAGGGTCAGGGTGACATTAGTGTTAGGGTTAGGGTTAGGATTAGGGTTAGGGTTTAGGGTTAGGTTTGGGTTAGGGTTAGGGCTAAGTTTAGGACTAGGTTTAGGGTAAAGGCTAGGGATAGCATTAGCATTATGGTCTGGAAAAGGGTCTGTGCCCATGTGCAAGTCCATTTCAAGTAAGCTTTTGGACCAGTCAGTTCTGCCACCTTTTGCCTGGAGGCTATCTTNGGGGATTGCGGTAGGGTTACGGTTAGGGTTAGGGTAAGGGTTAGGGTTAAGGGCTTAGTATTAGGGTTAGGGTCAGGGTGACATTAGTGTTAGGGTTAGGGTTAGGATTAGGGTTAGGGTTTAGGGTTAGGTTTGGGTTAGGGTTAGGGCTAAGTTTAGGACTAGGTTTAGGGTAAAGGCTAGGGATAGCATTAGCATTATGGTCTGGAAAAGGGTCTGTGCCCATGTGCAAGTCCATTTCAAGTAAGCTTTTGGACCAGTCAGTTCTGCCACCTTTTGCCTGGAGGCTATCTTCGTCATAGTTTGCTTTTGGGAGCCTCACTCCCAGGGCTGGGCCACAGCTGCTGCTCCTACGCCTGGGGACAAAGTCACGTTTCCCGCACAGGGGAAAGCCCGGAGCCTGGCTTCCACAGGTGTAGCTGATGTGTCCCCCGGGGGGCTGCACTGCCATCAAGACCTTTCAGTTCTGCCACCTTTTGCCTGGAGGCTATCTTCGTCATAGTTTGCTTTTGGGAGCCTCACTCCCAGGGCCAGGCCCGGGCTGCTGCTCCTACACCCGGTGACGAAGTCGCGTTTCTTGCACAAGGGACGATCCAGAGCCTGGCTTCCACAGGTGCAGCTGATGTGCCCCCTGGGGGGCTCCAAGGCATCAAGACCTTTCAGTCTTGCCACCTTTTGCCTGGGGGCTATCTTCATCAAAATTCTCTTTTGGGAGCTTCACTCTCAGGGCCGGGCCAGGGCTGCTGCCTCGCCCAGTGCAGTAATGGGATCGTATTTCTGCACAGGGGAAAGCCCAGAGCCTGGCTTTCACAGGTGCAGCAGATGTGGCTCCCGGGGGGCTTCAGTGGCATCAAGACTTGTCACTCTTGCCACCTTTTGCCAGGGGGCAACATTCGTCAAAGTTCAGTTTCAGAAGCCTCAATCCCAAGGCCGAGCCTGGGCGGCTGCTACTACGCCCAGTGATGTGATCACGTTTCCCACGCAGGTGAAAGCCTGGAGCCTGCGTTCCACAGGCTTCACACAGACCAAAATCTCAACCTCGCAGGGATTGTCGGGACAGAGAAGGCATGCCCACTGCATGATTCCAGGGCTTCACTTTGGCTGGCTCAACACCTTTTGAAACTGGAAGCCCCAGGAGATTGAGATCTCCACTCGTGAACCAACATCCCTTTAGGTTTCAGGTCAGGGTTAGGGTTAGCCTTGAATTAGGGTTAGGGTTAGAGTTCAGAGAGTCACAGAGCCTACAGCTCCAAGGACACTGGTTCTGGGAAAGACATGCCAGCAGGATCACTGCAGGCCACCAACATTTCTGCCTCAACAATTTGCAATTTGGGCATCCATAGCCCTGGCGACCCCAGGGAGAGCATCAAGTGGCAAGTCTGTTTAGCGTTAGGGCTCAGAAAGCTAGAAAGCCTAGAGTGCAAGGGAGACGGAAACTCTGATAAACCTGTCAGAAGGATCATGGAAAGGCTAAAGAATTGCTACACCTTTTTCCTCAGGAACATTCAAGGCCTTACGCAACTCAGGGGCAGTGCCCCTCTTGGCTTAGGTCTGGGTCAGGGTTCACACAGACCAAAATGGCAACCTCGCAGGGATTGTCAGGACAGAGAAGGCATGCCCACTGCATGATTCCAGGGCTTCAATTTGGCTGCCTCAAGACCTTTAGAAACTGGAAGCCCCAGGAGACTGAGATCTCCACTCGTGAACCAATATCCATACAGGTTCCAGGTCAGGGTTAGCCTTGAATTAGGGTTAGGGTCAGGGCTCAGAGAGCCACAGAGCCTGCAACTCCAAGGACACTGTTTCTGGGAAAGACATGCCAGGAGGATCACGGCAGGCCACCAACATTGCTGCCTCAACACTTTTGTAATTTGCACACCCATGGCCATGGTGACCTCGTAGAGAGCACCTAGCTGCTATGCTGTTTAAGCTTCAGGCTCAGAAAGCCAGAAAGCCCAGAGTGCAAGGGAGACTGCAAATGACGCAAGCCTGTCAAAAACACTATGGAAGGACAAGAGAATTGCTGCCACTACACCTTTCTCCTCTGGAACATCCAAGGCCTTACGCAACTCAGGGGCAGTGCCCCTCTTGGCTTAGGTCTGGGTCAGGGTTCACACAGACCAAAACGGCAACCTCGTGGGGATTGTCAGGACAGAGAAGGCATGCCCACTGCATGATTCCAGGGTTTCAATTTGGCTGCCTCAACACCTTTTGAAACTGGAAGCCCCAGGAGATTGAGATCTCCACTCGTGAACCAACATCCCTTTAGGCTTCTGATCAGGGTTAGTGTTAGGCTTGAATTTGGTGTAGGATTAGGGGTAGGGTTCAGAGAGTCACAGAGTCTATAGCTCCAAGGACACTGGTTCTGGGAAAGACATGCCAGGATCACAGTAGGCCACCAACATTGCTGCCTCAACACTTTTGCAATTTGTGCACCCATGGCCATATGGACCCCAGAGAGAGCATCTAGCTGCTATACTGTCTAGGCTTTGGGCTCTGAAAGCCAGAAAGCCCAGAAGTGCGAGGGAGACTGCAAATGTGTACTAGTTTGAAATCAAACTAGTGGGGGATTGCAAGTCAGAATTATAATTTAATAGAAAGAAGAAAATTAAATAAATAAATGCAGTAGTACAAGAACACTGACAAAGTCAGAATACACCCTGACACACTATGGTGGTAGCAGTCCAAGCAAAGCAGTTCTGTTGAAGCGGTGATCCTGTAGAAAGAAAAGGGTGAGAAAGTCCAACGGTAGCTCTTGTCCTCTGGGAGTCCAGTAGGTAAGCGCTGGTGTGGTGTTCAGAGTCTCAGCTTATATCCAGGATGGAATAGTTGGCTCCTCCCTCTGGGCGAAGCATCTCACAATGGGATGGTGAGTCGTGTGATAAGGCCTGATGGGCCTATTAACAGCAGATAGTCCAGGAGGGAGTTATCTCTGAGCCATGGGGCGAGGCATTGATGCCCCATTAACAGAAGATAGTACAGAGGGAGGAGGCAAGGAACACTGCTTCACCTGGTTTCAACAGCTCATGGAGATGGTAATAGAACATACTTCAACCCAGGACAAAATGATGCAGGCCTGTCAAAAACACCATGGAAGGACAAGAGAATTGCTGCCACTACACTTTTCTCCTCTGGAACATCCAAGGCCTTACGCAACTCAGGGGCAGTGCCCCTCTTGGCTTAGGTCTGGGTCAGGGTTCACACAGACCAAAATGGCAGCCTCATGGGGATTGTCAGGACAGAGAAGGCATGCCCACTGCATGATTCCAGGGTTTCATGTTGTCTGCCTCAAGACCTTTAGAAACTGGAAGCCCCAGGAGATTGAGATCTCCACTCGTGAACCAACATCCCTTTAGGTTTCAAGTCAGGTTTAGGGTTAGCCTTGAATTTGGGTTAGGGTTAGGGTTCAGAGATCCGCAGAGCCTACAGCTCCAAGGACACTGGTTCTGGGAAAGACATGCCAGCAGGATCACAGCAGGCCACCAACATTGCTGCCTCAACAATTTGCAATTTGGGCACCCTTGTCATGATCAGAAATATTCTGGAAGTGATATAGAGGCAATGGCTGATGCAGTGATATGGGAAAAAATAACAAATGAAGCATTTCAGAAACAGAACTGTCCCCATTCCCACTCCTTTCGACAGTCCTTCATTCAGGCAGGTGTCCTTGTAGGAGAGGAATATAAAGTGGTGCTGCAGAAATAAAACACTAAAAAAACTAAGAAAGGTAACAATAATCAAAATAATTAACTGCTGCTTAGTAAGAGCTTACTAACCACATCACAAAGCAGAAAGATATTAGGATACTTTGCTCAGATTTGTGGATGGAACAACAAAGCAGCAGGTTCAAATAGGTTTCCATGACAGTAAAGGCAGTCTTTTTTCTTATGGGAAACACAGTACTTTATGTAGTTAAAACAAACAAACAAAAACAATCAGAAAACCATCAAGATTCAGAGTATTCAAGAAAATCAGAAATGCAGACAGATTTTATATCAGAACTTAAGTTTTCTTTGGTAGGAAAAAAATTGATGTCAACTTAAAATTAAATGCTTCATTCAAATAAGACATATAGGTGAATCAAAGTAATTACAAAATACATATACATACCAAGGAGTTTTACAAGTATTATTTTCAAGAGATCAGGTTTAGATTAGTTATTAGGAAGAAATCCTTCCCTATGAGGGTGAAGAGGCCCTGGCACAGGTTGCTCAGAGAACGTGTGGTTTCCCCACCCCTGGAAGTGTTCAAGGCCAGGTTGGATTGGGCTTGGAGCAGACTGGGATAGGGGAAGGTGTCTCTGCCCACGGCAGGGGGGTTGGAATGAAACGAGCTTTAAGGTTCTTTCCAACCTAAATTAAAATAACAGAATGGTTTAATTACTGTTTTATCCAATGCAAAGTGAATCAGAAAATTACCTGCCCACATTTCAGAGGAAAACTTCTCAGAGTTATATCTTTCATCCTTTGTATTGTATTTTTGTATTGATATTTAGATTCAGAGTTAACAAAAGGCTAAGGATGTCACAAAAAGAGACATGAAAGAGAAATATTTTCATGATAAACTCAACTGTCAGAACTATTGCATCCTGAAAAAGAGATTTTTTTGATGAGACTTAGTTCTCCCTAGCAAAGCAGATGAGTTAATTTTAACTATTTCACAAGTGAAAGTACATGAAACCGAACTACCATTTCATACAGGGCCCTCTGCTCCAAATATTCCTCTATTAAGTGAGTCCTGAAAGGTGTGCTGTCAGAACATTTGTGTGTTTTACATGTAAATGGATGTGGGGGGAAGCTTTTGTAAGAGCTTTATATTACATCTCCCACAGTAACCAGGTGATCACTCAGTTAAATACAATCTTTAGTATTCCCCCTGCTTGTTTCTTGAACAAGGGCAAAAGTAAAGTTCTTTGCATTGCCTTAATTTGCTATCTACGGTGCATGTTTGAGGTCAGAAAGTTTATGACAATTATTCTCAAAAGTTAAACAGTTTTTATACACAACAGAAGTCTAAAACACATTTCATATTAATAATCTAGTAAGCCAGAGAACTGTCCCTTAAGTGTGTTTTCAAAATACTGATGCACAAGAAGTTCCTCCTGAATATGAGGAATAACTTCTTTACTGAGCAGTCTAGTTTATTAGGAAGTGTAAGAAATGTATGCAATTAAAAAATCTTGGCAACAGAGATACCATTTTATTACAGTATACAATGCTACATCCACTGAAAAATACATAAACAAATTCCAAATAAAACTAGCAGAAAAACAAAAGTCTCTTAAGATGTAAAGACCATCAATGAGCATATTTAGGTTAAGAAATCCAACTATTGCATGTTGTGTATTTGAAGTTTTATTGATGGGAATGCAGATATAATCATGGCGTATCACAAAACCATTCATAATATTTAATGAAAAGTCATTCCTTAAAAACATCTCCAATCATCTATAATGAATACACTGAATATTTGCATCCTTGTATCTTTAACCAAATATTCCTCTAGAAGGCTATTATAGATGGTTATTGAAACCTAATATCAAACTTAAATTTAGAAAAATTGCAAAAATACCTAAAAATGGGCACGTAAATCAGTAGGTAGCTCATGCAGCTGTATTTCAGTAAGTGTTGAGTATTCTTTCTCAGGAAAACAAGTATTCCCATTTACTCAAAAGGTGTCCCCCCAAAAAAGGGGGGCATTTCCTGATGGCTAATTATCCTCTAAAACTCAAATGAATGCAGATGTTTACTGTTAACACAAATCTTTTTTTTTTTTTTTTTTTAAATACACTCTCCAGTCACAAGATAAAATTTAATTCATCAATGGGTATACCTGAGATGCTAGATTATCTACATTCAGTTTTCTTGGAAGATGTACTAAACTGCAACAAGCCAATACAGTATATTTTAGCTGAACTGTTCATTTTCTTTAAATCATTTTTCCTTTCCAAGGAACTTGTACACCTACTGACAAAGGGTGCAAGAGAATGCCAGACATCTCTTAATTATCTCTCATGTCTTCATTGCTTGCATCTGATCTGTTAATAAAAACAAACAGCCAGTCTTAACACAAGATGAATTCTTGCTGTATTTTGCTTTTTGAAAACATAAACAATAGATATTTTGGTGTAGTTAAAAAACTGAGGGACAATGAAGAGTTGTTTTCAACTTGCTCGCTTTTCCACTTCTGAAATTCCTGCACAGCCAAGCTATTTTTATTAAGTGTTGCTAACTAAACAGGAAGACTCTTTTGCCTAATTTAATTTTTATCATCTTCAGGCTTATAAGGTAACTTTGATGAAAAGAAGGCCTGGAAGTTTATTTTGCAGAGTATGCGTTTCAGTTCCTTGGATATCTTTCAGCTTCTACATAACTGAACACGAACAGCAAAATATTTAAAGTTTGGTTTTGAACAACTTGCATGAAAACTTCTTTGCTCTCAGTAGCCAAGCTTCTCCATGTTGCTGCCTGATTTCCCCTTCCCAATTCACTTCAAATATCTCCTTAGCATAAAGGTACCATATCCCCATTACAAAATGTGGAAATCAGCACAATTTCCCCCACTAATAGGGAATGTGAGCTGGGTTTTTAGACTGCTGTAAAACAGTTAGTTTTACTCTACTAATGTTGTGTTGTTGCAATAGCAACCCCATTACAAAGTAGGGAAATAGCAAACTCAGCCTTGACTAGGAAAAAAAAAGGAAAAACTTCCAGTCCCTGCCACCCTAACTGTGAGCTCTCTGGTGTCATTTCCTCCACTGCATATTACGGCATTTACAGGCTGTGATTTAGGGACTACTATAACTGAAGAGTTGTTCCAAATATTTCCATCTAGTGCTCTATCAATGAGGAGAATTACAGTAAAAATTGGTTCTTGAAATATCAAAGCCTTATCCATTAAAAGTGTAACTTGTAAACTGCACATGCTTAGGTACCAGTACAGTTTAAACCAAATCCTTCTTAAGCTTCTGGGACAATGAAGCAGGGAATTAAAAGACATTTTTAGATAAAGCCCATCCATTTCAGCTCAGAAAATGAAGAAGTTGAACAATGCATGAGAAATGAATAGTTATGAAGAGCTATATGAGTGACAGCAGAAGCATCTGCTTGCTGTGCTTAAAAATAGGCATGCAGAACTTAAATATTTTGTCAGAAAATATTTTGACAAGCATTTGAGATCCTTTAAGTACCTTGAAGTTATATACAAAACAGTGAACTCAAAACTTGGATTGAAACTTATAAGGTTCCTCCAAGATAAGCAGAGACTCTGAAAATCACAGGAAAATATTACTAAATCAGAATTGTACCTGAAATTAGGGAAAAGTACATGATTTGGAATCTACGTCACTGCTAACTGGATATAGTAGCAAAGGAAACTCAGCAGTAAGATCCTAATTTCCCCCCAACAAACTCTTTTAGCTGGTGGAGAATACATCACTGTTCCTCTGTAGGGCGGTAAATCTCTTTGTAAAGATTATTTTTGGCGAGCATCCCTCCCTCTGAAAACACGACCAAATGCTTTTGTATTCTGTAATAACACAGTAAAATAAACAATCTCTATTTAGCACTGCAGATTCCGAGTAAAAAGGACAGCCTGGTGTCCACAGACCGGTGGAGATAAATTAAACCAGGGACATTCGGAAGGAGTTTAGTGGCCCTGTCCGTGGAACAGCACTGACACCCCGTGGCTGCTGCAGCACAACACAGCACAGCACACCCAACGCTGCAGGTTCAGGTGCTCCTGCACTACCCAGTGCACTCACAGCACAAGCAAGGCAAGTCACGGAGCTAAAATCAGGAGTCTACCAAAACAATGCCACACTTGGCTAATCTATACATTTAGCAGTACATGGGAGGACAAGAGAGACCAGATCCTGGCCAACACACAACAGAAGGATACACATCATCCATACCAAGTTTGTAATTAAAAAAGCTGTATGTAACACATCATCTAAGCTGGATCTCATATTTTCCATGTAGTTATGAGTGTCTGCATAGGCCAGGATCCTTCTAGTGTAAGCTGCTCTTCCTTTGGCTCTAGATTAAAGAACTGAAGTTGAATAAGCAAAACTAGTGTATTTGTCTATGTACTTGGCTCATTTTTCTAGTCTGCTTATTCACCATTTCCTGATACATAACATTAAGTTATGTAAAACTGGGACAGGACAGTAAGAATAAATTAAAGAACAAACTGAACTACTACAATAATAATTTGGAGTATGGGAGCTGATATTGTTTAAAATCAAGTGCTACACTGTTTGCAGAAGTGTGCATTAATATTTCATAATACATACTTTTGTCAGGGAAGCTGATCTTTTGTGTATATTAAGGAGGTAAATGAAAGGCAAATATGAGATAGACCATTAGTACTCACTGTGTAATTTGATCTGACATCAGAAGTGGACAGAAAGCAAAGGAAATAATAAAGAAAAACCCTTACAAAATGGAAAAGTTTAACAGAATGAAAATGGAGCAAAAGAATTTCATATGATATACCTTGGAGCCAATCCACACCTTCTTGTAATCCTTCTCCTTTAAGAGCATCACTGGCACTGAAAGAAACAAATCAAATTATGAAAATGTAAAAATACCAGTTTTCATTGAGTCATCACTATACTTATAATTTACAGAACTGCAAAGTAGCATCAAGTAAGTTTACTTAAGTTTTTTTCACATGGCAAAGACTGCTTCTCAAATGATACAGGGTACCTTTCCCATATGGAAACACCTTTTCATGATATAAAAATTTAATTCAATTAATTTAGTTCAAGGCAGAGGAATCATTCACAGTACACCTCCACTGAGACAACTCCTTCCTCAGATGACTCTGTAACAGATAGTTACTAGCTACAACAGCAGTGCTGAATCACAGAATCATTTAGGGTGGAAAAGACCTTTAAAATCATCAAGTCCAACTGTCCTCCCACTCAGTTCCTACACACAGTGAGGATGCTGGAGTACTGGAGGTATGGAGTATATTGAGTACACACTTCACTGTAACAGCAACCCTTGGAGTGTCTGTTAATATATAAAACTATTAAGCTACACTGAGAACAGTGTAAATCTACCTTTTGAATCACTGGGGAATAAGTGTTTAAATGCCCCTCATCTTTCAGCTTGTGAAAACCAGCACAGCAGTGAGTGTTACTGTGGTTTGCTATAAAATGATCTTCCAAGAAGTTTGGGAATTCATCAGTGTGATTTTTGAGACAGAGAGCAGTGACCCCAAAACAACATCCAGGCAGTCAAGTTTAATATTAAAGGACCTAAAATGAGAATTGTAGTTTTCAGTAGCCCTTAGCCGCTGATTTCACTTTTATTTATAATATTTGAGGACTGTAATAGGACAAAAAACTAATTTCTATAAAACACTTATGATAAAAGGAAATTTTTTTTCCTTGTGAAGACTCGCACAAAGTCCTTCTATTTACAGAAAAGTTTACATCCTTCAGAAAGAAGACACTAGCTCCTATAACTAAAAATCCCCTTAAGCATCCGAGAGTACAAAGAATACAGTGTCCCTCTGAATTACTAAATGGCCTTTCAACAGTAGTTTACTAAAGCACCTGCAGAGGGGAAAAAAACCCCAGAGGTTTTATTGTTGATATTCTGAAACCTGCAAAACAAACTAGCAGCAGGACTCTGATAAAAACTCTGCTCCATTTACTAGCAAAAGAATAATGGCAACTATTCTTCTGATAAGAATTCTGCTTTCTGATTTCACTAGAAGTCCTCCACTTCATTTTTTAGGTAACAGTTCTACTGTGAAAATTTTAAGGTGAATGCACTGTGTGTTTAAAACAATTTCATAGTTTCCACATGTGGCAGCAGAGTCTTTTACCTACTTGATTTAATTTATGTTATATAGTAATGAGTGACACGACAGAGCTAAAATCTGAATGCACAAAGTAATACCAATAAAAGGGTAGAAAAAGAAACATTTACCAGATATGCCAGGGCTTGTCTTTGATGTTCTCTAGTGACAGTAACTGAGACACTTTCACAGATGAAACAGCATCCCTGAGGTCCATCTTGTTAGCAAAGAACAGAATAGGCAGTCGACGGTGTTTAATATCTGGACATAAGCAGAAATAGAACCATCATGACATTATGCAACACTTATTACGTGTAGAGATTAATAAGCTACAAACAATACTGGAAGGTGTTTTGCTCACCTGTAACTGCAATTCACTGAAGGTTGTATCCTACCCAGATGCACACTGTTGGGTCACATGGCCTCTGATGCATGCTTCAAGAATGCTCACAAACTTTCTGGCAGGCTTTGGAATCTTCCAACCCCTCTCCCCCTACCTTATACCCACACTGAAAGCTGGGGGTATGAATTGTTGGTGAAGCTGAGGAACAGGAGATGAAACAACTGCCTACAAATACTGCACATCTCTGCTTAGTGAGGACTGGATGTATAAAATGACAGAAAAATGACTTGTGTTCATTCGTAACATCACAACAACAGTTGCATAAGGGTAGTCTGACTTATCCTTTTTACACAAAGAATTTCAAATTCACAAGAATTTTAGTTTATTTTAGAAGCATGTGCTGGAGGTCAAGTGACCCAAAAGTCAGTATCTAAAACAAGTAATCTACAAACCACAACCTTTCAAAGTGCTGAAGAATTCACTTTGAGTAAAAAAAAATATACAGTGATCATTAAACAAGCAGTTATTTTTAGAGTGCATTGTCCATTTATGTAAGCAAAAGTAATTCACAGACTTACAAAACAGTCCCATCTAGTACAATTTCTAACCCTATTAATGCTTCACAGTACATACTCCCTCTCAATGGACAACTTCAGGCAAAGTCTGGCAAAAAGACATGAGACCTGTTTTACTGAGGGATTGCCAAGATTTTCAGGCTCAATTCCATTTAAAACTTAAGTAAACATGTACATTCAAACCTCTCCTGGAAGATCACAAAGATAACACCATGGATGGGGGAAAAAGCAGAGTAGGCAGGAAGAAAGGCAGAACAGTAATACAAATAAAAATACTGATATAGTAAACCAGTTATATATCGATCCAGCTAATTAATAAATTAGCTGAATTTTTTAAGAGGAACTTTTTAAGCATTTCTGGTCTTGGAGGTGATGTATCAAAGTCTGATACACCAGCAACACTGTTGCTGTATTTGAGCAGAGCTCCAAGGCCCAGTTACAAACTGTTCTTTCCCCGTTGTAGGGAACACACCCGATGGCCACAGCTGTGGTCTGCTGTGAGAAGACACAAACACACCAACAACTGAGCAGGGCTGACCTGCTACGTCAGCATTAATGACCTATTCATGCCTAATTGAAAAGCCCCACCTAATCTAGGCTTCTGGTCACTCTTTTGCCTTCTAACAAACTTCTCACAGCACATGTGGTTCCATTTCACCAACAGAACTGCTTGTACTGCTGTAGTTAACTCCTGCTTTGCACAGGGTTCCCAGGCCTCTGTAGTGTCTGGTTCATCTCATCCTCCCCTTTGACTTTTGAAACATGGCCTTGTTAGTGCTTGCACTTGAAGTAGCTCATGCCCTTGGATGTGAAATTGAGGAGACCCAGCCAGTTCCAGCATCTTTGCTGATGGACTCAGGTATTGTATGCAGTTTTCATGGAAAATAAAGACATGGTGACTTAACTGTCCCTATCACACTCTATTTTTCTTGGTTAGAAATTCAAGTCAGCTTCTCCTTTCTTACTTTCAGTATGGTAACTCCACAAGCTAAGGCTCTACCACTGGAATAAACAAAGAATTACAGGATTATTTTACTTTTAAAATTCCTACGTGTAGTTTTATAACTTGGTTAGGCAAAGCAACTACCCAAAGTGCTGACAGCAAAAACTGCATATTGCTTAGAAAAACACTGGAGTAATGTTGGCTGTATGGAAAGGCAAAGAATTGACCAATTTGAGAACTGAATCAAATAAGATGCAGCCTCATGTATAAAAGCAAACCAAACTCCCAAACCCAAGCCCTCAGTCTTGTATCATCTCATATCCTCTTCCACCCCATGTATCCTTTTATAGGCAACTGCAACTGACTGATAGAATTATGCCTCCTTATTTCTGGCTAAAGCATAAAAAACACAATGAAGATGAAAAAAGAAGTTAAGCATTACATTAAAGGAATTAGCTGTCTTCTGGAAAAACCAGACAGGGATATATTTTTGTATGTGTTGGTCACCATATTAAGGCTCTCCAGCTTCCAACAGGTCACATTCTTCCTCAAATCAATGCAACTTTTGACCATTATTGATTGAAAAGAGACCAATTCAACTCAGTGTGGACAACTGAAGCATGATCAATTTGTAAATGTGAATAGGAAAAAGTTATCGAAGACAATTATTGTTCTAGTATTTATGAACATCTAAAATATTTGCAAAGTACTCAGAACACAGAATGTGTCAGACAAGGGCTTTTCTTAATACAACATAACAAATATACGGAAAAATACGGAAGGGGAAAAAAGCCTCCTCACCTGGATGATTCAGAAGGGTGTCAAGTTCTTCTTTGGCCACAACCATTCTTAATTTGTCACTGCTATCAATGACAAAAATAATAGCTTGGCCTTCTCTGCATAACATAAAAAGAGTAAAGAGGCAAATTATAGGTTCTCTTAAACCGTGAATAAGAAAAGGCTTCAGAAGAAACACCAAAAAAATGCCCAAACAAATCTGATTTTTCCTCTAATTTTTGGCATTGTTATTTACCATTAACATTTGAACCGAGTCTTAATTCTGAAATTCAGTCTTTTGGTAACATGCATCATTTTTTGAGACATGAGGTTGATACCTGCATGACTCATACAAGGTTCAGTCTACAAACACCCTTTAGAAAAGCTTGGTTTTACTACTGAGGCTGAAAAACAAACTCTGAAAATGTAATCAACTGCTATTCTGACAGCATGGTCAAGCAGACAAAAAACCCCAGATTTTTATGGAAATCCTTCATTTCCTACACTAAAGTTAATTTAGATAATGGTCAATTACCTTTTTAAAAAAAGACCTGTGTTCAAGGCTATTTAACAATTAGGCATATGCAGGTCATTCTAACTTTCATGGAAGTCTGCATAAACAGGATCTCTTTTTTGTTTTTCAAACAAAACTTTTCAAACTTTTTGTTTTTCTCTCTTTTTGTTATTCAACAGGTAAAAATTTTCAACTATTTCAAATCATCAAAACATTTTGCTGGCAATATGACCACAGTCAAGACAGATCTACAACTATTCAACTCATTATTTCAGGATACTACTGCTATTTTATGACTTGATGTTCTACTTATTGAAACTTATTGTGAAAACCAAATAAAGTCTCACCAGTCCATAATTCACCTGTTCAGTTAGAAACACAAATGTATGTTTATTTTACACTTTAATGTAACAGTCACTTCTTCATTTTACACTTCTCTGATCTGAGAGATAATTACAGATCGATTTTTTTTACCGTCAAATTTTGTTACAAAACAGCCACAGACCTACTTAAAATCAGAAATAATTTGATCAGCCTAAGATTGCGAGAGAAGGCCTATTTTTTTCTGGCACACAGAAGAACCTTAACAGTAAATAAAACTTTGGTATATTAGCTAAAAACACCTAACTAATTTTCATGAGCATACGGTATTTTTCTAGAGGAATCAAGGGAAGTGGCATGCAATTTTTACCAAAAAATGATTTCACAAACAAAGTAATAGGGATACAACATGATTGTATCTATATTTAAGACAAATGTACTTAGAGGATGTCCTAGAAATCAAATAGAAGAAAAGTGCAAGTACTCTAAGGCAGCTAATTTGATACTTGATCAGATTTGATTTCCATTTTGCAATTCTTGTAAAATTAAATCTTGCTCAACTTTATAAACTGAAAAGCATGCAATTATTTTATTAATATTTTTATTTTATTAAAAATATTATTTTAATATTACTCTTAGAAGTTAAATATGTGCCTGCTGCACTGGATCAGGAACAGAGGTGGCTACAAGTGCACATTTCACAGTCAGCATAATTTTAAAAATTCCCTTACTGTTAAGCTGAAAGGAATAAGTCACTGCATTAAATACAGCAATCACAAAAAATTATTTGCTTATGAAGCACTCTGCTAGCATTTTGAGAGTTAACCTAAGGGCATCAGTTACTGAAATGCAAAAGATTTGGGAAATATACATCTAATACTCTTGAACAATGAAGATCTCTTAGCCATGTGTTTTCAAATTGCTAACATATATTTGGCACCAGAAGGAGAGGAAGAATTAACACTCAATGAAAAAATACTTTAAGCTCTATCACA
This sequence comes from Serilophus lunatus, assembly GCA_013399895.1. Classification (NCBI taxonomy): domain Eukaryota; kingdom Metazoa; phylum Chordata; class Aves; order Passeriformes; family Eurylaimidae; genus Serilophus; species Serilophus lunatus. The sequence goes on from VXBA01002744.1 coordinate 26,029, forward strand.
TTAAATATTAATGTTTAATCAATGTTATAATATCAGAATGTCTCCATTCTATTTCTCCAAGCTACTTCTGTGTGGTTTTCTATTGTTCCCCTTACTTAGATCAGCATCAGGTAACAGCAATGAGAGAACATAAGTAAAGATTCGAGTTTCACTAGAAGCTAGAAAGACAGAAAATGGTATCTATTACCAATAAGGCAATTCCATGGTGTTATAAAGTACAGTGAATATCCTGCTCAATAAATAACATGTAAGAATGTTTGTTCAGGTCCTTAGTTACATGTGCCTTATTCTCTGAATAAATATCTCAGCCATCTGCCAGTATCTTTTAGGTTTTATATCACATACCTACAAGAAAACTGAAAAATTGGAAACCTAACTCATCTTGAGCTTTCTTACACGATTGGATTTCAGGTTTCAACCCATCTCCCCCAGTCTGGGAGCAAACAAGACATCCCCAAAAAGATACTGAATAACAACAGAGAAAAACTGTTATAAGAACAGAAAGAAGTTGTATTTATCCAGAATGACCTTTTGTCAAACACCAGGTATAAGTCTTGTGAGAATCATGCTAACCACTAGATATGATCACACTTCTGTTTAAATAACAAACACAACAGCTAATATGAACAGCAGTACTTTAAAAGAAATGATAGGCTTACTTGTAGTAATGTTCCCAGAGGTCTCTGTATTTCCCTTGACCTGACATATCAAACACTGTGAAAGACAAACTGCAAAGAAAGGAAGTGCATGAGGCACAGAAACAAAGAACAAAACTCAGCCCCAAACTATTTTCTTTGTTATCTTGACAGAAACAGTCAGATCAACTTGAATCCCAATCAACTGAGAAAAATTCCCAAAGGAACTCTGGTTGCACTGTCTGCCTTCAAACGACGTATTCAGTTCTGCAGTCTTATTATAGAAATATTTCACAATGGAAAATGTGTGTGTTTATTATCTGAACAAAAGAATGAAACCAATTATTTAAAGTTACACCAAGTACAAAATCAGCTCCCATTCAGTCTCTCTTTTTATCATACCAGCATCAAATACTGTTTATAATGAAATTCCGATGAACTGTGACTTAAAAATCCACAGCCTGTTCTAAATTCTGTCTCTAGACCAGGCACCAGTAACATCCAAAGGCTTCTGTATGCAAAACAAAAGGCTTTAAAAAAACTCCAAAACAACTCCACCTTCAGGAAAAAAAACAAACATTCTGTTAATAACAGGTGAGCTCAGATGACCAAGAGTAGCCTTTGCAACTTGGAGGTTTCACCCGAACACTACACGCAGCAAGTCAGCTTAAAGAACACTACAAAAAATTCTGTTCCACTCCTGAAATGTCTACAAAGGCAACATCAACTTCAGTCTTGGGCTTTCCTGTTTCAGGCAGTCCCAAATAGCTACCTGAGCAAAGGCCACCCCAACATGAGGAGGTTTAGAAAAGGAAGCACCCCACACACCCTTTCCACTCTATGTCCTGACATCATCTGATTCCAGATTTGTGGATTTGTTAGTTTGTTGGGATTTGAGGTTTTGGGGTGGCTTTTTTCAGGGTTTGTTTTGGTTCTGGTTTTTGTTAAATCATTCTACACAGTGTATTTATAGGTTTCTCCTATTATAGGACCAGAATAAAATAAAGCAATCCAAACTAATTTACATTCTCACACAGTCAAATCCCAAACCTGCCTGATGTGCTTTACTGAGACAGAACACAGTTGGTGAGGCTCCTGTAGAAAAAGGAAACCAGTCCCACACATGAGCTCAAGGAATAAGCCATTTTCTTGCAGAGCTCTCATTCAGTGAGGCAGGCTGCTTAGTTTGAAGACAAGCTGCATGTTTTAAAAATACACAGGGAAGGCTGCAGAATAACAAAATCACATCACCCCCTTGAAATACCTCCGTGTCACGACATCCCGTTGCTAAATCTTAGTCTTCATTTAACTAATGATCCCAAATCTCTGTTTCCTGGCCTTTGCTCCTGCCATCTTTACATTGCTAATGCTGCAGCCATCATTAATTTTTCCATTTAATGAGATTACACTGCAATCTGTTCAAAGTGCTTCCAGTGAGAGTCCTTAACACAGGTTACCGGATTGAGAGTGGAATATAGACTACCACCTAAATTACTGGCTCTCCTCAAGCCTCTAACAGTGCCTATTTTGAATTTCTTAACAGACAGGAATCAAATGCTTATACACACAATTACAAAAAACTAAAAAATTAAATTTTTATTATTTTTTACACATATTTAGTTTTATAGCAGCACAAAACACAATATATTCTACCATATATTCTCAGCTCATGATGAGGACTTGTGAGTACTACAACATTTCAGCAAACAGAACATTATACCACCACACATTATAGACCACTGAATGGGCTAATTAAGTCCAATTATTGTACAATATTGTACAATAGCCACTAATGAAAATGAAAAAAAAAGTACTACCTTGAAGTCTTGAATTTCTCTATACTGAATCCTATTGTTGGAACAATGTCCTGAGTTTGAGCCTTTAAAGGAAAGAAAGTACAAATTTTATAATCAAGTTAGAAAATGTAATATTGAAATATATATGAAACATGAGTACATTTCAGATTTATTTTTCCCAAATTTGTGCAATACAAAAAAAAAATTCTGCAAATCCAGATACTTGATATTAAAAAAAATTCCCAAAAAAGAAAAGTAATTCAAAACTAAGGTTTTGTATTTCCTAGGAAATACAGTGAACACTACTGGACAACAGCATTGAAGATATTTTAGCCTTGAGGGTGAGATTCCACCCTTTACATAGGTTTCCATGTACATGAATGTGTGCCTGTTACCCATGAAATAAACAGCATATAGGTTAAGATGGGAGACAACAGCTTGAAGATTATGACTGAAGTCAAAGTTTCTCAGCTTTGGAAATCACAATGTCAACATGCAAACAAGTCTGCACAACACCCCAAGCCTCTCAGGTAAAAGGTATTAGGTTGGCCAGACTCAGAGCTTTTATCCACAAGCTGGAGGAATCTATTTTAACACAGGCAATGACTCAGCAGACATTACACACTGGTAATAGATCATGGTTCTATCCAAACCTCAAGGCCACTGGAAGAAATCACCACTTACCACAGAGGAATGGCCAACACACAAAGCATTATTAACAGGTGAGTCTGATGAACAGGAAGGGTTATTGCTGAGCCGGCCAAAGAACCTCTCAGCTAAGTTGGGAGAGAAGAGCAGCTCCCTTAAGAAGCATTGATATGGAGCAGGAACAAAGGTCACATCCCTTAGATTACAGAGCCCTCTGAGAAAGTGACATGCAATCCCCCTTATTAAAATCAGTGTCTATAAGCAGCTGACCCCTCTCATTCCACTGCGGGAAGCTTGGCTTATTCACCTGCAGCATTATGAAAATGGCAACCCAGCACTGCAAATAGTGTAGTCAACAGTTCCTGTTGATGCCTTGAAATCTTAAGGCATCATTGTCACCAAGGGAGAGCTCGTGCAGAGCCGAAGAGGTGTTACTTCTTTAACACTTTTTTCAAATGTGTGTACCAAGCTCTGAAGAAATAACTGGAAACAAATGGAGAAACACTTTTGTTTGCCAGACACATATTGCACCTTGGGCAAAGTAGCAGTTCTTCTCAAAAAGGTTGAGGTGATCCAGAGCTCAGAAACCCCTGTCCACTGAACTTACTAAAAATAACAATTTTATAAGGCCTGACCTAATGACATTTGTTGCATGCGAGAGATTTTGCCCTGTCTTGCAAAGATAGGACTTACACAAGTTGTATGCAAAGCCATCCTCCTAAAGCAACAGGTTAAATGAAACCATTTAGAAGTAAATTCTCATTATTCTCATTTATTTACAGTAAAGCAACCAAGTTCTATTTATTCTACTTGTGTCATTCCCTTGGGACCTTCTCTAAGACCTATCATTGTGATAAATCTTGAAGTCTGCAGTCAACTCTAGTTAGGAATCCATTAATGCTTAAAGCATGACATAAAAGCCCACCATAATGAAGCACTCAGACATTACATAGATATATAATCTACGGGGTACAAATTGTAGCATTCCCCCAAACAACTGGCAGCAGATAGCAAGTAGTTTATAGTCATTGTTTACAAATCTACTCAATTTTCAGTGGAAGAATAATTGCCAGGAAGAGTAGCAGACTCTTCATTATGTCATATTTTTTAAACAAGGTCCAGTTTCTCTTCATGAAAAGCTAAACAAAAATTAAAAAAAAAAGTCATCTGCTGTAAGCAACAGAACACACAGCTGCATGTAACTGAGATGCACAAGCCTACCAAAACATACCTACCAAAATTAATCTATTTCTTTTCCATAAATTTATCTAGAAAAAAGGGCATCCTACTTTCATTTTTGCTCAGAATACTGTGCACTCCTAGTGGCCTGAAACACTTTTCACTGAGTGAATGAACTGCAAGAATTAATGCTACTTGTTTTAAAAATTATTCTGCTTTGAAAATAGTGAAGTTCTCCTAAAATGCATCTTCACATTAGTTCTTATTATTTCCTGTTTTATTATGTACTTACAATTTTTCAAGAAGAGATTAAAATTAACATGATAAAAGTAGACAAGTTGTTACACTGTATTAATTGCAAATGCTCAACATCACTTGTAAATGCAATCCTGCAGCAATCACTTAAGTGATTTAAGCAAAGTGTTTCAGATCCTGATTCCACACATCACAGACCCCTCCTTATTGGGTGAGCTTCAAAAAAAGTGCCACATCAGCAGTGGGTTTTTTGGGAAAAGCTTCCATAACACGCACTTTGATGCTTCATTTTAGTGAGTTACAAACTCCTAAAATATATGTCCCACCAACTGATCCAATAGCTTTTCACATCTTTTCCATGGTCACATCATTGTTTCACATGCTGAAACAAAGAGTTTAAACACACATCAGCTCAGCAGTGAAGGCAGCAGGCTACTCACGTTGGAAGGTTTCAGTTTATTGATGATGGTGGTTTTGCCACTGTTGTCCAAGCCAAGGCACAGAACGTGAACCTCCTTCTTCTTCAGCCCCAGCCATCCCGCCAGCTTGTCAAACAATCCCATGCTGGTGCCTGGGATGCACAGGGATCACCTGCTGTCCAGAAAACAGGGAATGGCCGTTGGGAAGGCGCTGTGGGCACGGCAGGGCGGGCATGAGGCTGAGCAGCCCCGGCGCCTCCAGCACGGCGTGAATAAGACCCTACACAAACACTGTCGCAGTGCTGGCTTGGCACAGTGAGCACAGGCAGGGTAAGCTGCTTACAGCCAGGAGGCCTGGATTCCAAAGGAGACTGGCTGTTTATAGCCTGTCTATATAACACAGCGCCCTTGATTCACTGGGCAGCAGTGTTGCCATTGCCCTGAGCACCACCACACGCCTCCTGGCCTTCCACCAAACCCGACAAAGGCAAAGAAAAAGGGGGACCATTACACTTTACTTTGAATTGTCAGTAGTCCAGTCAGCCCTCATACTTTAGGCAAAAACAGTATTTCCCTTCTTCAGCACCTGCTACATCATTTACTGAAGGCTGAAGTAAACAAAGTACCCTGTGTTAACGCAACTCAAGACTCCAGCTCTAACTGGTTTTGCCAACATTGAGGTGTACAAATTAGGAACTCCTCGTTCACTACAAATAGAAACTGATTGGAATAGATCAATCAGATCTCACAGACATGAAGCCAGACACCATAACATTCACCCACACAGATGCCAAACCTCTGCTGCAGCCCAGACACTTGTCTGCAGTTACCTTGCAGTGGGGCATTTTCAAAGAGCTTATATCACGTGTTCCCTTGCAATACCTGGCTGGACATTCTTTGCAAAGAGGATAAACCTTGTCTATCCTGAATGATTTCCACTAGAAATAATTGCAGCAGACAGACAACTGAAATATTTGACATGCCTTCAGTAAGAAAGCATTTAATTCATGTCAGAGGAGATTTCTGGAGTGGCGAAGGCTGGTTTTTCTCTTAATAAAGAAAAAACAGACAGCACTGGATGCCTCAGGTTGTAAGTTAATTATTACAGAAAATCATGGCAGGAGGAGGAAAAGGGAAAAAGCCCATCCATAACAACTCTTTGGTCTCGTTTCTTCCTTAACTGATCATAAAATTATGATTTTAATAATTTAAAAATCTTAGCATTTAATAAAGTCACATAAGCCATCACTTTTGTTTACAGTAGGATTTTTTCCCCTCCTAAATACAGATCCCTTTGAGAGCTCCATCTAGTGCACTCTGCTTCCAGACTGGCAGTGATTTAGAGAGTGGCTCTGCATGGAACACTGTCACCAGGTTAAACAAGCCCAGCATTAGTTACAATTCCCTCATTCTAATTCCCTTTGTTTTATGCCCCACTCATTTTCTAATACACATACAAAAAATCTGCTCTGAAAGCAGATTAGGGCAATTTATTCTTAAATTAACCTGACAAAACTCTGCTTCAAAGCACATTACCTTTTTATCCAACCAAGAGCCTCATCTGTATATTTCAGACAATAAGGTCCAAAAAAATACTTTGGTGAACCCTCTTAAAATGAAAAAGGAGAAAATACAAGCCCTTAAAAATACTTGCAGGCATTCACTTTCAAATCCAAAAGCCTGAATACACAACAGTTCCCAGCAAGTTTTTAATTCTAGCCATATTTTTCTGGCAAATTTTCCTGAGTTGGCACAGTTGTCATTTAAGAACACAGTGGGAAAACACTTACTCTCCACTTCTTGCCCTGCTCCTTTTTTCATGTTCCTTTTCTCAGCTGTGAAGAGTTACAGCAGCCACAGCTTCCTTTTTTTTTTTTTTT
>VXBA01002744.1:44458-108891 GCA_013399895.1 Serilophus lunatus
GCTGCCTACATATCACACACAGTTTATTTTGTGGACTTTCAATGAGTGCTTTTAGTTATGAAGCACTCTGTAATGTGGGCAAGATTCTCAAAAAACGTCTACTAAATTTGCTTAAGTTTACTGAATTTAAAGTCCAGCTGCACACTGCAACAGGCAGGATAATTAGAGCTAATTTTCACCTGTAATGAAGAAAATTACTCTAATTTCACATATAACTTGTGGCCTACACAGAATTAAGATCACATTTCAAAAATAGTACCTATTAGGTTTTTTTTGTTTGTTTCTTTCTAAATGAAAAAAAAAATAGGAGAAAGCCCCAAAATCAAGAGTAGACTTGGAATCAGGACAAGAGCAAATGAAATGTTTCCAAAATGGGGAAAATGTAAATTTGATCAAGATAACTATTATGAAAGTGTTATACTGCACCACCACCACAACAGGAAAAAGAAGCTGTATAAACCCACAAAATCCTGGGTTTACAATGTTATTAATAAACCTCCTACTCCAAGAATCCCTTGTTCTTTCAATTCTGGTTACCCAAACTCTTGTTTATATAAAAATATATCTGATTAATAAATGTTTTAATATTGTTATATTTTTTTCTATTGAAAATATATTTTCAGTAATGTGATAAATTTAGAAATTAATTTTCATTAAATATATCCAGGTTGTGTGCATGTAACAATATCATCCTGCCAATCCTCACTACTAAGAATGAAAGAACTTGCAATAGACAATCTGAAAGTGCACATACATGGTTTGGATCAGTTATGAATGACTTTAAAACCCCATTAACAAATAGCAGACTCATACCTCCTCAGTAATGTATCTAATTGTGGGATAGGCTTCTTCCACAGATGCCCCGTTGTTGGCCAAGGAAGCAATGACAGGCAAAATGGGTAATAAAATGATAAAGGAAAATCATCTTTTAAATTACTCTGTGGTGTGTTAGTATTTATTAAAAGGCTTCAGGTAAGTATGATTTTCTTTCTGTAGGAGAACCTTTACCAAAAAAATTATTCAGATGTGGAATTGGGGTAAAATCTTTCAAGTGACAGTCACAGAAAAGAACAGATACTTTTTTTTCCTCCACTAAAGGCCTGTGATCCTGCAAAACACACATGCTTGTGCAGTCTTGCTGAGTTCAGCAGGGCTACTCAAGCTGGTAAAATTACCTTTGTAGCTAGATTGGGACTGGAGGTGCCCTTCAAACAAGCTCATCAAATTGGCGTTGTAGAACACCAGTGAATTCTGACCGTTACCAAACTTGCTCTTCAGTTAAATCTACCTTTTTTAATGTAAGAAACAAAAATTTACCTAATGCACTACTGTTATCTCTCTTAAATTAATGCAATTATTCCAACATAAAGTGACAACAGTGAATCAGGCCTAGCGTGTCTCACACTATGATCTGGTTGGAAGCATAATCTTTTCTGAGTTGCTTTCTGATTTTGTTCTTTGCCACTGGTATACAATGGCAGCCTTTTCCAAGAGTTAGGAAATACATTTACAAGCTGTAAATTAAGCAGTAAATATCATTATGTTTACATAAAGTAGTTAGTTCATTTTGATATACACATATATTGTACTAATTACCGAAATACACTTTTTAACAGAAGAGTTGTAATGTTCGAGTATATTGGAATGCCACGTAACTCAAAAATATCCTCCAAACGACGTATAAATCAACAGAAGCATCTGCAGCCAGGTTACATGTGACATGCATTGTAGATCTGAGTGTGGTTTTGCACACACAGACATGCGGTCGTTCCCCTGTTCCCAGTAGTGCATATCCCATGCAAAAGTTTGGAAATGTGGCCCAGCATATCCGTGTAAGTTGTCTGAATAAAACATGAAAGCTGTAAGTCCTAGAGAGGTACAAATATTATGTTAGGCCTTTGCAGACGTTTTCTTGCATGTAAATATGGCTATTGAAGGGTTCTAAAGGTTGTTATCTGGGATGTCCTTTAGATATCTGTACTAAATGAAGATCTAGCCTGTAGTGACCAGAGCTCCATTTCAGCAGTCTGCTTTTGACTTCTCAAAGCAGTCAGAAGTAGATTCAAGGCAACATGTTACTACACTGCTGTCCTACATCTCCTTTCTGCCTATGTACAAGATAACTGAATACTGCAGTGTGTAACTTCCAGCATTAGTGGGGGGTTGTACCGCTGCCCTTGATGCAGGATGATAAGCCTGGCCTGCTCCCATGGGAATAACCACATCAACCCACTGATAACTGGCCCTCTAAGGTCTGCTACTGCTGGTGGAAATTATACCCTAGTCCAAGCAGCAGAGACCTGCATTTTTGGAACCGAAAGCTTTCTGAAGTCTATGTGGCCAAAATAGGGCTGACAACTATGTTTTACATGTGGTCATGGAAACACTACAATCAGTTTTCCAGTGAGTATTTGCCACGTGGTGTAAGCAAATACAGAGTATTACATTACAAAAAACACCAAAAAGCTCTAGGATGGTGAGGCATCCTAAGGATGAACAAGTTTTCCAATCTAATCTAAAATTTAAAGCATAAAAAGTGTCGAGTGCTAAAGTAATTCAAAATCAAGAACCTTCCTTACGATTTCAAACAGATTACTTTCATTATCCTTCCAATTATTCACGCAATGAAAACTTGCTACATAAAATCATCAGTCATTTCTGCAAACAATACTAATGTTTTGAGGCACCAGCTTACCAGCTTTCAAACTATTGTGAAGTAATATAATGACAGGGCCCATACATTTGGATTTAATTAAGAGATAAAATAAATATTTATGTTAAACTTCTTTTTGATTGCACATTTGGTATTGGAAGTTACATGGTCACAGAACATGAAAGAAGTCAAATACTTTTTGATCTACCAGCAAACTCTAAATACATCGATAAAGAAGCCACATCAGGCCAAAGAGATTACTACTTTCAAGTAAGTTCATGAAAGTTTCCCAAATACTGTTATACAAAGTTACACATCCATGCTGAGTTATTCATCAATGTGTAGCAAGAGTCTTGCAGTAGGCCAGGATTTTATCGGCAGATAACTGGTGGAGGAGCTATGCAGTGTGATTAAAAATTCCGTTTTGGAAGCATTATCATTGACAAATGTGTATATTCTGAACAGGAGACTGCAGTTCTTGAAGTCAGGAAGAGCAGAAGGAAAGAATGAGAATATTTTTCCATTTTAGAAATGCTGAGGCACAAAACACAGTTGATTCTAGTACTTTCATACATGAAATCCTTTCTCCTGTATGTGCATCATGTGTAACCGCAAAGTCTGTAAACTGCTGACTATTCGTCTCTGGTGTCCAATGAGTACAACTCCAATTCTTCTAATGTCACTGCAAGATAGAAAGTTCAATCTTGGATGCAAATATAGTAAAGCCTCTTGTACACAAAAGAATATAAATATATGATGAACTGCTCTTCTCCAGAGCAGTCTATCCTCCTGACTGGGGAGTATAAGAAAGCTGCACATATTCAAGTTTTCTGGACCTGTCAGTTTCAATTTTTTTTTAAGACAGTCACGTAAGAAAAAGAATATAATAAAAATATCTGGTTAGAGCACTGGGGCTTTTGTGATATTAATGGTCAAGTAATTTTTCCAGATCTTATGGAATAACTTGGCAGGTGTGTTCTAACAGCCCATTTTTACTAATGTAGTAGTAGCAAGTGCTTCCCACTCATATTTACAAAGGACGGGGACTGATACACTCACTATTTCTGTCCTGAAGGCAGAAATAACAGTGATTGTGCTTCTGATGAATGGTGGTGAGAGAGATGGTCTAAAGCAGTGAATCTTCTGGCTTGACCCAGATTTCCCTCCTCGTTTCCCTTCACCTCATTTAGACCTGCAGCCCAGAGCAGGTAGCTCATCCTCAGAGCTTGTCTCCTTGGCAGGAATAAAGTCAACAGCCCTCAGAGTTCAGCACAATCCACTAGTTTAGTTCTGTAAACACCCCCAACTGTGAGGTGCTGAGAAAGATCACAGAGGTGACGAGGGCAGGAAACGTCAGATATGCCTTGTCAGTTGTGCAAATCCCACACTGGGACATACACAGATATTGCCTGTTTAGATATCCTCAAAAATTGTGGGATGATACAGCTAGTAAAGGAGCTCATGGGATGAGGCATGACCTTTACTAGTTTCAAAATTGCAGCTCAAGATACGTGCCTCTGTGTACTCCAGAAGAACCACTGTATAGCCTGCGACTATTACGTACTTAGTCTTAGCATCCACATGGGAGGATGACAAACAACATTTGAGGTCAGTAAGGACTATGCAAAAATATTGAGCATCTGAGAAGCTAAAAGGTGTCAGCTAAAAGAGTAAAAGCTGCACAATGGAGACTAATATTAGAAATGCAAGACCAGTGCTTAGCACTTGTCAAGGAAGGCTTGATAAAGCACAGAAAGAAGCCAGCAGGTGCCGGGTAATGGAAACTATTTGAAGAAAGAAGGAATCTTTAAAAAGTTGAGGTGGTATCTAAATAAAAAAAAGTAGAAAGAACAATAACCTTAGATTATCTGTAAAAGCACAGTAAAGCAGCCTAAAAAAGAAATTGAGGAACAAGCAGAAAAAAACCCCAACAAATAAAACAAAAATTAAGACTAATAATAAATATTTTTGCAAACTCACAGAGTACAAGAAACTTGCCAGAAAGTTTCTATATTAATGAGGATTTGGGTATAAAAGAGCACTAAAAAACTGGCTGCTGTTGGAAGACCAAACCATTTGTTTGAGTTGGCATTCTCTGTGGAAGAAACTAAGTGACTCCCATGCCAGAACCTTCCAGGGGGACTTGCCAGAGTATCTGTCTGAAGTAACTACAGGAGAGGTTATAGGATGAACTGAAAAACAAGCAACAACCCACCTCCAGAATGAGACTATATTTAGCCAAGAGTTCTAGAGGAGCTTAAGGATGAAATAGTGGTAGTATTAAAAGAGATGTGAGAGTGGGAGTTATCAGCTGTATTCCACATGCTTAAAAATTTCTTGGTGCCTGAGGCATGGAGTGTGGTGTCAGACAAAATGTTTCCAGGGAAGATCTGTGGAGCCACAGACCTGCAAGTCTGAAATCATTTCAAGGTATAATAGAAAATACAGTAAAGTACAGAATTATTGGATGCTTGCACAAATTATCTACTTGAGTTACCGTGGCATTTGCTAAGAAAAGTTCTATTTTAGAAAATTAAAATTAAATTAAAATTTCCAGTGGAGCATACATATATATGAAGGTGTTTGATGCACCTCACTTGGATTTCCAAAAGCTTTAGAGAAAATTTTCTCATAAAAGCTTTATAATGAAAATAAGAAGTAACTCAGGTATAACATAATATGTAGCATAAGGTGGTCTTTGCATGATTAAATAACTGGTTTAAAGACAGGAGATTAGGAGTTAGGAGTAAATTGTCAGTGTGGTTATTGGTAGAAATCTGTGGGGAACTAGCTGGGATAATGTTGAACATTATTGTTCAACAAATGAGTGAATGGTCTGGAAAAACAGGTGAAAACAGAGGTGAAAAGTCATCTGGTGAGACTGAATTGTTCAGGGTAGGAAGGGAAAGGGCCGCTTGTGAAGAGTTTTAGAAGGATCTTGTAAGACTAAATGGCTATGCCGTGAAGCAGTAGATGTAGGTGAGTGTGAAGTGATACACATGGGAGAAAACTAGTCCTTACCTCATATGAACAATTATTGAATCTTAACTGACCTCATTATTAATACAGTCCATCTCAGCATCAAATAGAAGTTTAGGAATTAATGGGAAGGGAATAGATTCTATCATCATGCTACCGGATTAATCCGTAGTTTGCCTAATATACCTGGTACAGAGTTTTAATTAAAAAAACAATTGAGTGGTGTCAGAGGTCATTGAAAAAGAGCCACAAGTTGTGGAACAACTTCCTCATGAAGACTAATATGGCCTTGTTGATATTCATAGCAAAGTAAGAAAAGATTTTTGCCACTGATTTCAGTGGTCTAGATCAAAACTGATTCCCCAAGAAACACACTCACTGCCTGGCCTTTGGTTATGTTTGGTATGGTCACAGAATGGAACTATTAATTCTGGGTCTCTTCATCATATATTTCTCTTGTTTTAGTAAAAACCTGTATTTGTGTTTTGTTAGCTGAAGTAGGAAAGGAATTGAAAGCACTATTCCATACTTGACAATAATTATGTCACTGTGGCATCCAAACATTAGTCACTGTAAGAATAATAGATTACACATACTTACTCAATATTCATTCTTGAAACCATATCCAAAGTTGTGAAACCTGCTGCCATGAAGTTATTTTTATACTGACCCATTTTTATGGAGTCCAGCCAGTCACTGACTGAAACAAACAAAGGGTATTCTGGAACTTCACCAGGTGAATCTGGCATTCTGTAAAAAACAAAACGCAAAGGTTACCAAAGCAGTACAAAATATGACATCCAATTTACTCTGGAATGACAGAGCAGCCTGAGCTGTAAAGGTCAGGTATTAACTGAGGAACTCTTTAACCTGTTGTCTAAAACATATAAATCATGTCAGTGTGCCAAGGTGCACTACTTAAACATTTTGTTAAAGAACTTCAGGTCAGTAACAATCTGAGGAAAAAGCCTCTCCCAGTGCTCTTATTTTTGTTCCTGCACAATATTTCTTTACAGACTTATGTGTTCAGGATTCTAATAATTTGTTAACATAGTAGTCAAAGTAGAGGACAAAGAAAATTTAACATGAGGTGTAATTTAAAAAATTCAAACACCATAAGATGATTTTTACATTTATCTACAAAACCCTCATGAATGGCTCCTTATTGTGATACCATTATGCTATGGGAACACTTTGATTACGGTGTTCAAAAGCTAAAACTCACCCTGAAAGAAGTAAAAAGAATAAAATGTTATATCTTTTACATAGAATTATATAGAGTAGCAAATAAAAATGAAGGAGGTAATTTAGTCACATTTCTGTTTGAGTTCTTTCCCCTAATATTAGGGGGCAACCAAAACAGAAGGACGAAAACTAAAAAAAAGGATTCCAATTTTGAGACATTTATTATCAGTCTTCTCTTGTATACCACACTTGGGAGGACTCATAACTTCCATTGACTTCAGAGACTTTATGTAGAGAAAGTGTATGAACAGAATGCAGAGAACACACATTGCTATTTATAGAAGCTTTATGACAGCCTTTAGGAGAAAGATATCATTTATTTAAAATGAAAATTTAGACAGCAAACTCCAGCCAAAATTAACTGATGGAACGTGACTTACGTGTAATATAGAAAGCAACACAGCCTAGTGTCTTAACGTACCAGGTCTCAGCTGCACATATTCAAATACATCAAATACACTCATTTTCATTTGTGCTATCAAAATGATAGAGGGAGAAATTGAAGGACAGGAGAACACTGTTAAGTACAAACTGCAGTTAAAGACCTACCAAGGTCCCTTCCAACCTGAATTACTCTATAATTGTATAATTATATAGCATAACAGCTGACCTTCTAAGTTACCTGTAATGCAATAATCACTTAGATTGACTGCATCAAGAATTCTCAAATTAATGGAAAAAACTTTCCCAAGCAGGTGAACTCAATAATGCTTCAATAAGGGACAAGTTTTTTAGATCTTAAGTAATATTTTAAAATAAAAAGAGATAAAAATACATTACTTTGATGGTAAATAAAGTGACCCAGGTACAGGTAACGAGTCATTATATATATAAATATATATATTAGAGGCCACTAACTCAAGTTGATGGACATTAAATCCAGCAAGTCCCCCTAGTCTGTGGCAGGTGAAATGGCTGTACCCCTAACTCTAGATTTTCCTAGGGTTTTCTCCATTCAGCCTTTCCCACAGCAAGATACCACACTTGGTTGTTCAGCAGTCTTTGCTGAGCTGCCTAGTTGCTCATCCCATCTCAAAAGTATATAAAGACTAAATCAACTGAGGTTCTCAGCAAGACCCATCCAGGCCTTGAGAACCCCTTGTAAACCCAAGGGGTCTCCATGAGAGTATCTTTATCTTAAGGTGACTCTTAGTGAACAAAGAGAGTGAGGCCACCTGGACCTCCACTGATTTCAAGTGATATACAGGGCAGCTTGGATCAACAAGCCTACAAATACTGACAAATGTTTTTCCCTCACAGCCTTGCTTCTCCTGTGGCTGCATTAATTTCTGTAATATTATTAATGAAAAAACCTGGGGCAACACCATCAAAAATTTAATGTGGAGTAGTAACAGCATAATTTTTTTATTTGGTCACTGTTGCCATTCTTTTGCAGATAAATAAAGACTTAGCAAGTTAAGACATAACTGCTTTCTGCAGGATATTACTTCAACGCAGTTCAGAAATTTCTCGAGTACTGTTAGCTGAAGAAACCTGCTGTTCAACAGAGAAAAAAATTATTAAGAGAAAACAAGCACCTAGGAGAAACACTAAAAAAAAAAAAAAGGTACAAAGAGATTCACAAAAGAATGTGCACAAACCTAATACAATCTGCCTGAATTAAGAAAAAAAAGTCCTTATGCAACAGTGTATTAACAATAAAGCAAACCTTAAGACAGACTTAAGTTATTTGAACCTCTATATCCTTGTGAATTCAGAGCTTTTCAGCTCTCTCTCACTCTTACTTAACAGCCTAAAATACATAATGATAGCCACTAAGTGTTATTTAAAAAAGTACCAAAAAAGAGTCTTACACAAGAACGTCCTCCACTAGGGTATGAAGGGTGCTTGGATTGCGGATCAGTTTGTCTAGGAAGCTGACAATGTCACTGAATTTTGGACGGTGGTTCCTCTCCTTTTGCCAGCAGTGGAGCATTAGCTGGTGAAGAGAAGCTGGGCAGCCCATGGGAGCCGGAAGCCTGTAGCCTTCTTCAATAGACAGTATAACCTAAAGAAATACAATGCATATGATTACTGAGTATTAGAGTTAAATGCTGAAAGGACAGCATGAAGTTGACAGTTAGAAACTAGTGATGATAAATAATTAGTGGCACAGCCATCCTCCCTCACTTTATGCATTGCTGGGACTTCACTCAGGGTATCAGGACTGACAGGAATGTGACCAAAGTAGACGTGAAATATTTTGTAGGCATATGAAACTTGTTTGCTTGGTAATAACATGTTTCTGTTGATCCTTAGAGTATGATTAATTCAGATAATGTCCCACACATCAAGTTACAGCAACATTATTTTGCACAGTTTCCTCAGAAAGCTGGATGTCCAAAATGTTTATGACTAAACAAAAGTTAGTAAAATTATGGTCTTACCATATACCCTAAAGTGAGTGAAACCTTCAGATTCAGAAGATGTAGAAAACGTGTTTGATTGGGATTTGGAAAGAAAAAGATGTGATGTCACAGATAAATCACACGTATGAAAAATTACAATTGATCAGAGTTGAAGGAAGGCTCATTTTTAGTAACAGTGGTAGCAAAAAATATTGTCTGAAAAGAAGCATAGCAGCCTTGCCTGACAGGACGTAGCAAAAGCAGGAAAGGTCCATGGAAAACTTCATGGATTCATAAAAGCTTACATGGATTTATTCCATGTAAGATTTAAAATATAAGAGGAAATGTCACTGAGTTCTTCAATGACTGGTGGTAGCAGTGGGGATGATGATACAAATTACATAGTCAGGATTTTTTTGTATTAAACAGAAAGGAAAAGTAAAGAAAAACAAAGCTAGGAATATGATCAACCCTACCACACATGCATAACCCTTCCACATAAAAATCCAATCAATGCTAAATTTTTTTCTAATGTACAAATGATTGTGCATAATATTTTTAATAACACACTGCACTTAGGAGAAACAGACCTACTGCATTTATACCCACTTGCTGTAAGGAGACATTCATCATTTTCACACAGATGTATGTACATGCTGCAAGACATATCAATGCAGCTGGAAGGGGGTATATTAAACTGTTTACAGCATATCAGTGTTTTACAGCACTAGCTCTAGCTTCAATATATTCAATCTTACCTTGGAATACATCCTCGTTCTCTATTTGAGTTCTGAATTAATGTTGTTGGCTCTGTTTAGCAATGCTTAATGTTTATGCTGCAAGCATTATGCAAATAAAGTAAGAGTAATGAAGCTACATTAGGACCTGAGCTCCCCTTCATGACATGGCAGGCAATGGAACAAGGCTTTTGTAGCTCTACACAGGTAGTAGTCTGAGTTTTATCAAATTAGGTGACTTGGTTCTATAGTGTTTAGCCCTCTTGTATCCTAGTAAAACAGCTATGCATGAGAAACAAGTGTTAGGGAATTGGATTTGCATGGGTTAAGTTTTAGACCCATTGACAACAGCACTGGGAATTCCAGGTACTCCAAAGGCAGCATGACTTGCTGTAGGGATCTCTGACTTTTGTGCACCTGTGAGTATTGACAGATCACAGATGTGCAGGCAAGTCTGACCACGCACATACAGAGGTGGTATCAAGCAGTAAGTAATATGTCAATATGATAATCCTTCCATCTGCCTTTCTGGCTATCAGTTTATCTCCCTGGGATTTACTTCAATGGTCCAAAATCCAGGCTGCCAAAATAGGTGCTACAGGAAGAAATGCCATCAGGTTGCCAGAGAAGTATTTCCTCCAATATATTGCCTTCCAATTTCGAATATGCACCTGCAGACTGAGGATGAGTGAAATTCAACCCCACATGCACGAAATGTTATTCATATTTATTTTTGCATTTATTATTAATGTATCTCAAGCAGTTTGTTGGAGGTGGCTTAATAAAACATAGGTACTCATGACAGTGAGAGCTATAGCTTAGCTGATACTTGCCACTGAAGAGGCAATCTTTAGCAGCCCAGAAATGCAGATATCATAGCTTTTACATTTAACTGTGCCTGATGCAAATGATGAATTTATGAAATGTGTTTTGTTTTTAAGGCAACAGGAAACCTGCTCTGCTTTTATAAGACATATAGCATTCGCTCAACAACAGAGGGCTGATGAGACTTTTCTGAAATAATTTATTTGGGAAAAGCCCCAAAACAACTATAATTTTCCATGCATATTTTCTCTGACACACTCTATTATAACATATCTCTGGAAATGTAGTTACAGTGCATTTTGTTTCCTCTCTTGTTCTAAAGGAACATTTCAGTATGAAGAGAAATGCCAGCTGGTACTGGGATAATTATAATTCCTCATTAATACTAGCACATTTAAAAAATAAACTGCAAATATTGCCTCATTAGTATCTCTTGTGAGGCAAGTATTATTTTTAGAGTCTAAGAAGCAAGAGTAAAGTTGTGATAAGTATCTAATACTGCAATGGGATTCACGTCTCAAAGGAAGAATTAGAGCTTTTAAGTTATTTCTTTATTTATATATTTATTTTAGCTACTGCTCTGCTACATGCATAACATATCTTTCTGAACAGAAGAATTACATATCCATGTATCTAGAAGAGAAGTATTAAATTTTTCTTGGGAATATAAAATGATATATCATATAATATGTAAATATAATACATGTTAACTCATTTTAAATGCCTTTTTTCCTTGCCAGTTTAAGACTGAAGGAACACCACATTAATCATGAAATGCTCTAAACAAATGCATCTAACAAGGATACGGCAACAGCTTTGGCAACAGGTGTAACTCCTTCCATAAAGGCAAATCACTGTTCCATCTATTTCAACATGAAAGAACAGGAATATTAGCTTAGTTTCTGAGTCTGAGCCTGCCAACCAAAAGGCTGATCACTTCTCTCTAGCTCTGATTTTGTGGCAAGTGCATGATGGGTATAAAAGGGAGGAAAACATGCAAATATTCTCTGCTGTCATCAGACACTGACAAGAGGCTGCAGGTTTCTTTTCAGCCTTTAGTATGTTTAAAACTCATCAGAAGGTCTTGTGGGTCAGCATTAAGGTGTTTTCACAAGTCAAAACTTTTGGTAGGTAAGAATATAAACCATTAAGGAAAGAGAATATTTTTTTATGGTTAACATAGCTAATTATTTCCATACTTTTTCATACTTAGGCTTTTCTATAAAGGGGACCATTTTATTAATATTTTTATAAAGATTAAATTAAACACTGGAAGATGTCAAACACATCATTTTTGTTTTATGTTAGATACAGTTGTAAAGCTTGACAACAGAATTAATACTTATTGTTGATTGTGATACCAAAATTGTCTGAACGATATTTTATGGACTTCTACATAAAATTTATGCATGTTTAATTTCAAAATAATTGGAAATTGGCAAAAATGACATATGAAAATAAAGCTGTAATCTTCCTGATAGTTTCATTATTAACAGTAACACAGATTCTAGCTTTCAGAAGTTAACTGACAGATTTCTTAATGAGACTGAGACAGAAGAGAATCCAGAGGGACATTGTCCCTGTGTCCTGCTGACATCTGAAAAATCTACCAGAAGGGAGAGGCAGCTGCTTTTGCTTTGTGGTACAGAGCCAAGCCCAGGTGCCTGCCAAGTGTTTTGATATCTGTAGGTTGAAAGAACTATCTTAGGATATAGGTGGGTTTTGTTTTGTTGGTTTTTTTTACAAGAAACTCTCAGGAATGTAAGGAATTTTATTCTGTTTGCTACAGTAGTTTTCCTGCATACCAATTACAATCCATTTAAATAATTTTTTTTCCTTTTCCCTTTTTGAATACTGTAGCTCTGCAAAATGCACTAATTTATACAGTGGCTCTAACAGGTGTCCCAGTAGACTTCACTCACAGCTGTTCTACAAACCAAATGCATGAAATATAAATCTTCCTTTCCTCACATGACCATTAGTAAGCCAGGCTCTAAGCACAATCTGTTCATCAGTACACTAGTTTCCTTGGAAAGTTCAATATCTTGGCTAATGTTTATTAATTAAGCAATAAGACACGACAGACTGTGCAGCAGCCCTAATTAATGGACACCTCTGGTGCCTGCCACACATCTAAGAAGAGCATTAATCAGCACCAACACAGGTTGGAAGTGACTTATCACAATAATAAAATGGTTATTTACTTAAACAAGAACATTTCTCAAGCTTAGTAACATTTATAAGCCTCTGTATTATGCCATGTATGGTATTAAAATTTTTATGAGAGGCATTTTCCAACTCAGTTTCTTTAAGTTCAGCTTCCAAATCCTTGCTGAGGAATATAAATAGAAGACACTGGATTTGCAAAGGTCTTGAGTTGTTCTGGCTCACACTGACCCAACGTATATCTATGAACACCTGTGGTCACTGAACATCAGACCAGGTTTATTTAGGTGGCAGATATCAGTTTAACAATCCTCCTCTCATCAGATTGAGCTCTGTGCTACCTGTGCTGGCTCCTCCTGATTTGATTGCTGCCACTGAGGGGTCAGACAAGAGATCTTCAGCAGACTAAGCTCAGCCCTGCTGTTCATCTGAGTGAAGGTGTGGCAAACAGACACTGCAGCAGAGAGCATTGCACTCACCTCTCCTGGCACTGCCTCCCTTTGGGTTGGGGTGGCTTCTATGTTATGCATATAAGAAATGAATATTTGATTGGCAGCCACTCAAAACATTACTTACTTAGCCATGGTCTAAAAAAAGTGAATTCACTATCCCGAGACATATAACTAGAAAAGCAATTTGTAAGATGGAATGTGGAAAAAAACAAAAAAAACCACCAGACCCTGCTCTGCACAGTTTACACTTGGAAAACTTTTGGTAATTTACAAAACCTCACTCAATTCAATAGAGAATTTTACTATGAGCAAGTCTCAGTAAGTGTAAAGTTAATGTTACCAGACATTTTGTTGTAGCAGAACGCCTGACTATACTAATGTGAGACTTTTTGTTTGCATACTGTGTCTTTTATGAATCCATTTAGTTATTAGGCCCTTTCTGTTACTTTCCCTGCCATCTGTACAGTATCACTGACCTTTTAAAGTCCTATTATTTCTGCAAAATAAGCTCATGTGAATTCAGGGTAATTTACTGTACTAAAAAAATCTCTCAATATCCAGCAAAATAAGGTTTACAGTATGTCTAATAACTTGAAATTTCCCAGTGACACCTAAAGTCACTAAATGCATGTAGTAGGTCACAAGTGCCCACTGTTAACATTCTGACACTAAAAACCTGTGGGTAGGGCTCCTGAGAAGAAGAATCCTTCATGCTGTGAATTGCTGAACTGCAGGGAAAGCCCCCAGGAGTTGGCATCATTAGCATAAGCTGCATCCATGGGGCTGGCAGCATTATTCTGCATTAACAGATACTTCTATTTAGGATGTAGGAGCAATTAAAGGGTCCTATCTTCATGCTGTAGCTTATTATTTAATATATTCTAAATGGAGAGGTTACTTTATGAATTCTTACTGGTGACATGGCCTTGAATAGATACTTCATAGGGTCTGATAGAGGGGAAAAGGACAGGCCAGCTTCAAGAAAGGGAGAGGCAGCTGGAATGAAGTGTTGTGCACTTTTTTCCATCCATGTTGACTTGTACTCTATGTGAGGGTCCTACCAGTCACTCAAACCCTCCTCCCAGGAGGGCACAGGTCATCCACAGGGGTTGCAGAATCTCCATCCTTGGAGATACTCAAAACCTGATCATAGATGACCCTGAGCAAACCTTGCTTGAGCAGAGGGGCCTGACTAGACCACCTCGAAGAGTCCCTGAACATCAGCTGTTGCCTGACACTGTGATTTGCTAGTTGATTTTCCCAGGTTCACATTCTGTTCAATCTTCCATCAAAAGAAGACTCACAGTGAAACTAGCCATTGCATCTCTTAGTTTGAGACTGCAGAAAATTAGAGTCCATATGTCCATTTTGATGCAAAGAGCACTCTATGTAATGCAGAGTAATTGGGTTTTGCAACAGCACACTAATGATGAACAGGCTGATATTGCCATGGCTGTGTTCAGCTTTGCTTCTGATGGAAGATTTGCTCAGGAATAGCAGTGCTCCCTCTGCTATTGAATGGCTGCTAGTCTTTTCTGTATCAGATGCATTTTGGTTGGTTTTTTTTTTTTTTTTTTTTAAATTTTCTTCCTGAAACACCCTGAAATTATTTTTTAAATGAAAAACTCTCTCAGATCCTTATCCCCAGATGACTGATCAGCCTTAACAATCAACTAGACTTGAAGAGCTGAACAACTTTGCAACAATATGAAAGCAGCCATTGGGGAAAAGTACTGTCAATTTTTCACAACCAATGCAGAGATATTCTAGGCACATATATGAAAGAGGTTAAGGTGAGTTGGCCGATATTCAGCATTTTGACATAGAGATTGATGGCTGGTGTGAAAACTGATATACCAGTCTGAGTTGTCATAGGGATCCATCAAACAAGAGCATTTGTAAAAATTTAGATTATGGTATGGAAAATCTTTCACATTTCCCCTTTCCTATGCCTTGTTCTCTAGAACAATCCTTCAATTTTACTAGAAGGAAACATATTTGGCTTTTTGTTGTTCTTTGTTTTTTGTTTGTTTTGGTTTTTTTTTGTTTTATAACTTAGTCTGGTGGCTTATTTGGCCACCATTTTTTGAGGAAAAAAATAGGCAGAGGAAAACAACTTAGTAATGAGGGAGAACTATCATCCTGTACTGTGGTTAAGCCTATATGTAGTTTTTAAGGTAAAAATAATTTATTCAATTCTTACAAAGGAGAACTGGCAAATACACTTCTTATGGCAGCTTAATTCTTTCAGGATTTAATCACGTATACCCATCGAAGGGTAGTGCCAGACCATACTGGTCATAAGGGGTCAACTTCATCATGAGAATAGTTCCAGTATTCCCTCAAGTTTTGATTTACATTGACTTGCCTATCTGATGCAGATTCCCAGGGATTTGGATGAAAGCATTAGAACCTGGCAAGCTGGCTATGATTCTTTGTAATATGTTTTTAATCCACAGTAGGAGGCATAAATTAACTGTCCCAGTGAAGTTGACAGGATTACAATAATTTAAATAAACTGAGATTCTAGCCCAGAAAGTGAACGAGATATCAAAGAAGGGCAGGGAGTGACAATCATTTTCAAGGAACATTTCAGCAACTCGCAGATTAGTCCTGGGCAGTACTTACATCCTGGTTGGACATCTCCCAGTATGGTCTCTCACCATAGGACATCACCTCCCACATTACAATCCCATAGCTCCACGCGTCGCTTGCTGAAGAGAACTTCCGATAAGCTATAGCTTCAGGAGCAGTCCACCTTATAGGGATTTTCCCACCCTGGAAGATAAGTTGAAAACTTATCAAAATGATTAGAAAACAAGAATGGCATGTTTAAAAGAAAAGAAAAAAAAATCCTGGTGCTGTGATTCAACATTCTGACATATATCAATCTGGAAAAGAAGAAAAGCACCTTTTTCAGACTCTGATAAAAATTTAGTTTCATTTGTGGTCTAATTCATCAAAATCAGAACTTTGTGAAAACAAGACTCAGTTCAAACAAAGCATGAAACATATATTCAAAAATGAAACACTGAAAGCTCTTATTAAAATTATATAATCAGAAAGGAAACGATAGGCTTTCTATTAATCTTTACATTTGATAATATATTTTAATTTTTGTTGTGTCCTTTAAATATCCATGTAAACAGCAAATCAACTGTGTGTATAACAGGAATTTCCTTAGGATATTCAACAGTTTTATTCTGCAGCTTTTCTACCTCAAAAAAATAAAAAAAAAAAAAAGAAATCAATCAACTTTTCTCTGACAGTTCAGAACATTGAATCTCTTCTATTCTCCCATAAATAGTTTATGTATGAAAACCACTTTTCTATTTCAGAAAAAAAAATATTTCCTCTTCAGATACATTGCCTTTTTCAAAGGTATACATTTTTTCTTTTCAAAAGTATATATTTATTATCTTTCTCATTGAACTAAATAGGTAGAGAGAGAGCAGTATGTTTAAGGTGCCACTAGATGGTAGAAGGAGGCAGTCAGTAAGGCTGAGCTTGCTCAGCAGCAGTTGCTTTCAACAAGGAGTAATAGATTCTACTCAGCATTATAATTGTATTTCTGACAGAAACAAAAGAAGAAATGAACTGGAACATCCGTCTGGCAATTGAAGAGAAGCCACAACTAAAAACAAGTATGTAAATCTCTGTTAATTTGCTTTGAATATATAAAAAATTATCTGTGAATTGTTGAGGCCTGACTTCAGCTGATTGAGAAGCTGCTTTTCCTCCCGATAAATTGTTCAAAAGCCAAGGTCAGTGTCTGTGGTGATGTGTCACTAAGCCAACCTCTCCTTGCTGATGACAAATGCACAGTTAATATTTATGTTGTCTGTGACAGTAGACAAGATGTCCTTTGTATGACATCACTTTTTTTTTTTTTTTTTTTTCAGCTGCTTTTTTAAAGCTTTTTCTTCCTCATTTGTGGTAAACCACTTTCTGATTTTAGCAGTAGTAAGGTAAATGTAATACTTTATTTTTTGCCCAAGTACCTCCATTACTCACCTATTCTTAATCCATTAACCTGGTGGTCAGATCACTCCTCTGGAATGTCAGAGATGCAAAAGACTTTATGCCCCACCTGCTGCCACCTCTGAGCCTGCCCTCATCAGCAGTGCAAAGTGTGATGCTCTTTGTCCCTCCCTGGAACAGCACTTGGGAAGCAATTACAAATGTTTTTTTGGGTACGATAATGAAGAGATAGGGTGAAAAGAAGAGCTGTGATAAGACATTCTTCAAGGAAAAAACAGGATAATTTCTTATTTCTTTCCCAGGAAATACTTTTACCTTCTAAAGAAATTGGGTGAGTGCACTTGGTGTTTGACCTCATGGTCTGGTTGCAGTGGTGTATTGGTTGGATATGTGAATACAAGTTTACTGAGGTAGTGGAAAAATTAGCTATTCAATGCCAAAAATATATACTTTTCACTGGGATGTCCAACCAAAAGGATGTGTCCTCTGACAACCAGACATTTTTTCCTCGTAATTGCAGAGTATAGTTCAAAGTATCTCCACACACCACACAGAGTTATGGGCCTTATCATTTTTACTGGATTGCATTTAGTCCATTATTTCTAATCTATGTAATTCCATCCTTAGTTTACTGGTTTCTACAGATTTTTGGGGACATTATTTTCCTGACATGGTAGGCATTTTAAGTCCTTCTTTGGACATGGATACATGCAGTTTTAAAAAGTTAAAGAAAAATCCTGCTGATCCGTATCACAAAAGACACTGCCCTGACAATCCTAAACACTTTTCCTCATCAGCAGCACTTGTTCCAACACAAGAGTTCACCATCTGAACATTGTTTTACCAAGCAATCCTCCCTTGATTCAAGATACTTTTTGGAGTCTAGCACCAGTATTTGAGTGCGGAGGCAAGTGAATTCCATACTTTATTTCCTTATCTCAGATTTTACCACATCTTGGAAGATGATAAGTAAAAAATGCCTACCAAGTTAGATGGTTATGCTACTGTAAGACTTTGTTTATCAAGATAAATTAATGAATTAACAAATTTACTATGTGCCAGATTCCCAGTATGGAGAGTTTTATTAATAATTCAGTATTTTTTGAATTTTCAAGAAAATTTTTATATTGATAATTAAATGCCTACTTATAGGGAAAACACAAATCTATACATGCAAATAAAAGGCATCTGAATATTTATAGATTTTACATTTAATGTCTATAACATAACAGGAAAACTGTCTTTAGACTGTATTCTTCTCATATACCTGATTTTGTACTCCCAAATTATAGTCAAAAGAGAAGGCACATCTTGAGCAGCATTTGCATCTAGATTTGTGACTACTGGCTAAATATAAATGAGTTTTAAAGGATCTGTTTCATGATACAGCTTTACTGACTGATCTCTGTTGGACTGAAACAGTGGCTCATTGAGTGTGAAAATGAGACTGGAGAACAGAATCTTAACAAAACTCAAGGCAGTTCACGTTCAAGGGCATAAGATGTGTTCAGTGTTGTAATGTAAAATAAAATCCTTCTGTGCTGGCTTTCATGACAAAGTGAAGCAAAACCTCTAAAATTTTTTACAACGGATTCATCTCATGTACAAAGATGTTATATTCATAAAAATGTAAATTTCAATGCTTAATTATGTTTGCAGTACACCTTTTCATGCAAAAAAGTTGTTTTATTTATTTGAAAGCTGTTCAAAAGGCGGAGATTGCAATATGACTACCTTAAGAGATGTATTTGACTGAGCAGTAGTAATAGCTTCTCATGCATAATAAAAGAACATATAAGGTTTTGAGTAGCTGAAAATATGTATCCTGTTTCTGATTAGAGTAATAAACAGTGTTACTGATATTTGATATGCCTTTTTACATTTTGATCCAACTGGGAAAATAATAAATGCAATACTGTTTACACAACACTTCCCCCTCAAATTAAGATAATTTATAAATTATCTACATTGTACTACTGCAGCAATGAAATCTGTCACAGCTGGCCACATTAGAAAGCCCTTACTGCAAGTCCATTTTGCTTTTAGGTTATTCTCTTTTGAGGGACAGAAGGGGTGTTAGGAATCAAATTATTTTTCTGCCTTTTCTCATACTTTAATAACGCTATCAGTGATAACCTAATTTTATTTCCACACAGTGAAATAACACTAATTCTGCTCTTCAAATAATTAGAATTCAGGCTTTTTTTTTTTTTTCCTCCATGCTGCCAGCTGAACAATGTCTATCTCCTGACTTTTTTTCTTGATTGTAATTTAATAAGCAATTTTACCATGCAGTGTCAAGCGTCCCCTTGGAATTAGAATATTAGGCTCACATTGCTTAGCTTGTAGAACTGTTCAGAGATAAGCCCTTGATATGAAATTTACCTCCTCACCCACATGTACACACATGCTTGCTTTCCCTGCAGAATTGGCAACAGTACAGTGTGCCACACATTTAAAGGCAGAATTGGAACTACATGTTGCAGAACGCCTCATTCCTTACTTCAAGCTATGCATGAAAGAGAGACAGTCTTCACAAAGTGCTGTCTCTTCTTTGAGCTTACAACACCAAAAAATGCTTATGATCTGTTTTGTGAAAAAAACTACAGTGATGCAACTGACATTGGCATTCTATATAGTCCAACAAGCCACAACTGTGTTTTTGTCATCTCCCATTTGATTTTTTTTTTTTCTGTTTTACATGTTAGACATCTCCTTGAAAACAGGAGGCATTAATGGTTCCTTAATTAAAAATCTCTAAATATATTCCAAAACTCCAGCAGAACAGTGTAACTGGCAGCCACGGCCCAATATTCTACTGAACAAAGGTTGAGATATATCAGCAAGCTCAAAATGTGCGATGTGAAGAATGACAGAGAGGGCGCAGAAGTGAAGAAAGAAGCCTGTTAGGAGCTCAGAACTTTTAGCATGTCCTGCTAGCTAATTAAAGTGAGGAGTGATGACACTGAGAACCTTAGAAACAAAGCTGAAGGTGAGCTCCTACTGGATGTGCAAAAGGCAGAAGGAAACGCAGCGAGTGCATCAGACTCACTGTGTCCCAGAACCAGCAGCAATGTGAAATAATGCCTGTTTCTGTTGAAAAGCCTGTTCTGTGTTTCCCTTGAATGACAGACACTGCAGAGGGGCTGTCACAGACCTGGCTACAGTTTTCCTAAATGCTGAGGTCCAAACTCATCAGTTACAGATACACAGACATCTACAACTGTCTAATTCTAGGAGAAAAGTTACTGAACTATGTGCACCATTAGTCTGATCTGGCACAGAAATTCCTATGCATCTGTCAGTTACTGATCCTTTGTGTATGATGTTACTGAATCATACAATAATTTTCCACGACACGAGTACAGTATCTGTCTTTTTTTGCTGCCTGAAATGACAGAAACATGGGGGAAAAAAGAACTTCAGAGTGAAGAGAGACAAAAAGTAATGAAAGAGATTAGTTTTAAGTATTGGACATAACTCATAATTCTGTAAAAAAACCTTCTGCCATTTTACTGGAGTGATTCTTTCATTTGATGCTCAAATGTTTCATGTGCAAAGCTACAAATAGTTAGAATTTAGCATCCTCAAATCGTAATTTAGAACTATTCAGTATTATCAACAGTCTTCTCTAGTGTCTATTGAAATACCAGAAAAACTACATGGCAAGATGACAAAACTACTCTGAAAAGGCATTTCAGAATTCGTGCTCATTATTCTCAATTCCAGTCAGTTGTACCAATCTTTCATTTCCCTCAGAAGTGAAAGGAATAAAACTCCCTGATTTTCAAAAAGACTAGATTTGCTTTTAATCTCTGGGAAAATATTAATTTTCTTTCAAATATCGTGATTAACAGTCCTGAAGTTAAATATGTGGAACTTGATTTTTCCTCCCTAAGTTAGCAATCCAAATTTTCAGAACAAGTTATTTATGATTTTGAGAATATGTCAATTTTAGTGAATATTAACCCCTATACTGCACATCTATTTGTGTCCTCCAAAACAGGGAAAGCCATTGATAGATGGAAAGAATCAGCACTTATGATATTAGCAGAAATAAAACAGGCAAGATAAAATATCTGTTCACAGATCATCAGAAACACTTCATGTTAGCTAGCATTAACATCAAAGGTGTATCAGGATGCTCCTCCAAAATACTCCACCTCTCATTTTGTCTTCCTAAAGGCCATCAGATAGATGAATTGGGTAGTGGTATACATATATGCAGACCTCCAGAAAGACAGATATACCCTATCCTATAATCTTTCAGTTAAAAAATTCTAGAATTAAAATATTAAATTACTTTGCTAAAAATCAAAGAATTTTGAAATCAGGAACACTCTCTAAAACAGCAGAGATTCTTATTAGCAGTAGCAGCAGCAATCATTTCCTTTGAAACAAAACACTTCAACATGCAGCCCCTTGCCTGTTCTGAGACATTGATCTTCACTTGGGCTGAGAGATCATAAGAACTCTGATAAAAATGCATAGCTTTGACCCTCAAAATCCACATAAGTGAAATGGTAGTGAATATTTCTGACCACTTACACCTGTCCTGCATTCATATTTTCTTGACAGGGCAATTTAAAAAACGTTTTACAATGACAAAGATACAGCAAACTATCAAATACAAGTGGGTAATACCATTGCCTCTTGTTTGTGCAACTAACTGGACTATGCATATCTTTTCCTGTTAGACGCAGTGCCTTTGTCTACAAGGTACTTGTTGAAAATAGATCGATTTTTGCCAGAAATATTAGTTTTTAAATTAAAATCGTACTTAATTCCAGAGATCAAACAAAAGGGGTCTGGGGTGGAGGACAGGCAGAGGTCTTACTCTTCCAGAGCCAAAAGCCCAGTCAGTGTGGTTTTTTTGGAAGGGGAAGAGGGGAGAAAGTGGAGAACAAAAAGGTAAAAGAGGTACAAAAATTCAACTTTTAGAAGTTAACTGCTTTACACATCAGCACAGACAACTAGAGCAGGGTGGTGATGGCTACAGGTGCTATAGTTAGTCCTATATGCATCAGGCAAAAGCAAGGTAGCAACACAAGGTGAATCCAGCAAATCCAAACAGCTTCAATCCAACAGGTCTGGGACTGGCCAGCTGCCAGTCTGCTGGAGCAGGGATTGATGGCCTCAGGCTGAGGTGAAACAGGCTGAGATGAGGGTCCTGTGCTGTGGGCAGGGGTGGAGGGAAATCCTGGTGGAGGCCAGACAAGCCAGCAAGGACCAGTGGTATCCTCAGAGCCCTGGTAAGAACTAGAAAAGTGTTCAAAGACAGATAAACACAACTATTTTGCAAAACCTCTTTGAGACTGGTCTTTGGAAAAGTAATGGTGAGACAGGTGGGGCCAAGGAGTTTCATCATGTTTTAGAGAGTGTGACTTTACATTTCTTTAGGATTAAGAATGCACCAATGAATTTTACAGTATTGTGTGCTTGGCCCTCAATCACAGATAAACCTTTTACTTTTCTGAAATTAAATATCAGAAGCATGCATCTCTACCAAATCCACTTTAGAAACTATAGCACTGTTTGACAGTAATGATAGGAAAAAAATGTCATTTTTCTTGGAACTAATATTTCTGGCAAAGATCTATCTTTTTTCAAGAGCATCAATTTCAAGCTATCTGCCAGCTGTGTCAGCACAGCTCACATTATAGACATAACCAATTTCTTGAAAGTTACTCCTACGGAGTCCTTCAATCTGCACATCCAGCCCCTATACACTTTGCTTACACAAGTAATCCTGCCGAAGTCAATGGAAAAGGTGAAAAGGATTTGTTCTGAGATACTTATTTGAAAGATGTCTTATGTTGCATAACTCCATGACAAAGGAATTTGCTACAAGGTCCATTCTTCCAGCAGAACTGAGATCGCAGACACAAATATTTCTCTAAACCCAAGTAATTTAAGTTGAAAAAAGAAATGTTACTAGGCACTGCCCTTTCTTAAAAGCCTTAAGGAAGGCTCATCTCTGAAATTATGCCCCTGACTTGCCCAGGGCTTCATGAAGTATTTATTATTGTATCAGAAATAAAATGCTACCATACACTGTTTGGACACTTCATGTCATTATCCACCATTAACGATTTCACAGCTAGTGATTTCCACACTCATATCTAGTTGACATGCACAGCAAACAGTTCCCATGTTTCAGTAATCAAGTGGCCACTCTCTGTGCTGCCATAATGCCCAGAACATTCATACTCTTGCTGCTTTGCCCCTCAACCCCTGCCACAATTCCTTTCACATCATACAATTTGAAGTGGCCAACAAAAACTCAGAAGCACGTGGAAATTTGAAAATTGAGGACAAAGTGAGATGGATTTAAATGTAAAAGTAACACCATGGTACTCTCTCCAGTAAACATTTTACAGTCCATTCTTTGGAATGGTGTACAAGAGAGACCGTAGGAACATAGATACTGAATTCAGGTACAAGTTGTTTATTTACTTCAGGCTTCTTCAAAATTTATTCTAGAAAAAAGTTGGAAATGCCTCAAAAATTAGGCTTTTCTTCTGAGAGTTACAGTGCTATGTGATAATGATCAGAATTATTATGAGGCTGAGCTACTCTGCATGTATCACTACTTTAGTTTTCACCGCAGCTGCTTCAGGAAGTGCAGAGGAGAATTAATATCTTAGGAACTGACGAATTAAATTTTCTGCTCACATTTTTGCCAGGTCACTTCTTATTTTATCCTGAAGGAATTTGCTGGTTATTAAAGTTTCAGTCAATTTGTGGATAAGTAGCTGATCAAAAGACAGGAAACAAACAGTCAGAAAGAAAAAGTCAGTTTTGAGAGTGGCATCCCCCAGAGATTGATGCTCATGTTCTGCTGGCAATGTATGTAGAATCTATAATACAAGCAGGACTGTGAATACATAAAATTGTACTAGCAATCCAAAGATATTTGTGCTAGTAAAGACTATGATGATCGACCACAAAAATTTGCTAAATAATCTTGGGATACTGAGTTGAAAACTGATAAAATGTCACAAAATTCAGTGTCATAGTGATGTGTGCATAAATAAAATGCTCCTGACTTTACATAACAAATAACATGACTCTATACTAAGCTGTCAGAGCTCAACACAGATTTAGTGCTTGTAACAGAGAGATGGCCCTATAACACTATCGACTCCCCGCTGACAAGCAGATTAAGGGGGAAAAAATGGAATGAAGTTATAAAAATAATCAAGAAGGGAAAAAAAGCAATCCACTGTTGAAACCTAGAATATTACTGCATATTGCTTACTGATCACAGTGTTGATCCCCCATCCCAATAGGATGCATTGAAAGCAACAGACACATAGAAGAAGACAGGATGGTGATTAAAGGTACAGAATGAAAAAAAATTAAAAATGGGCTATAGAGCCCTGAATATAATGGACTGGATAATAGATGGAGTGTATAGCACCAGGGTACAGCAAACATAAATGGTAAGAAACAGATTGGAAACATCAACAAAAACATTTTTTTTAAAGAAACATTGCTATGGGAAGTCATGGACTCTAAAAATACAAACATTTCCAAAAATGACTAGGTAAACTTATAGAAGAAATATTCATGAAAGATATTACATACAAAGACATACCTCTGATTTAAAGAAGTCTTTGAGCCACAGACCACTAAAACCTCAATAACCCTAGCTAGAATGCATTATGTGCACAGCACGTGCACTCTTTGTAGTCCTTGGAATCTACTACTTGTTTGACTTTTGGAGACATGCTTCAGAGCTCACAAGCATTGTGACTCTCTGAGTTAGGCCATTATTGTCTTCCTATCACCTCAGTTCAATGGCAGTTAAAATATAAGCACATGGTTAATAGGGTAACTCGAAAAAAGCAGATGGTGTGTTAACAGCATTCTGAGGAAAAGAAAGTCAAAATAAGAAGTCAATTTTAAAGGAAGTCACTCAAAATGAGGTGTTTAAGTGAAAGTATAATTGTTGATGGCTATCTAAAGGATCACAAGACATTTGCTTTTTGTTGCTGATTCTATGATTACATTTCTATGTCTCTATCCATGTTTATGAATATCCTTAGTGACCAAATCTTTTGACAAGAGAAAACAAAATTTTGACAAAAGAAAAGAAATAGTTCTACCATTCCTAAGTTTTAGCAAAGGAGAAAGGACTAGGTACAAAGGAAAAGGATCTGTAAAAGTATTGCCCCAAGATAGTGGGGTCTGACTACTGAATGACCACATGGAGGTCTTACATTTGCTTCATAGAGACATGACACTACCTTGTAAAGATTTTGGTATCATATCTTTCAGCAGCAGTAAATAATTTCACTTGGGGAAAACAAAAAAAGAAATAAAAGCATTCCCAGACAGTTAGAAAGCATGCAAGTTTCATGTCTCTAAGTGAACCCATATTGCATAATGTTATGGATTTAATATTAAGGTTTCTCTTGTTGGGGAGAGAGAGAGAGACGGTGTTTGTTTGGTCTGTTTTAAAATCTTTTTTGTTTTACTGGGAGTGAAACAAAGCAGAGAACAGCTGGAGTCCCCATCCTCCCAGGAGCTCGGTGGGACCAGGAGGTGCAGTGGGACGGCGTGAAGCCATTTTCCACCTCCCCGCTGTCCACTGCTGCAGGACCGGGAGCGGAGCAAACAGAGACAGCTGCCCCTGCCCATTTCCCTGCGGCAGGGATGCCCCAACTCGACCTGCAGCTCCATGGAGTGTGGTGGGCTGGAGGTCTTATGTGGCCTGGTGCATCCTGGCACCTTGCTGGGCATGGGTGGGGACAGCTGTCCCAGGTGTGGGAGCATGGAGTCCCAGCCCCATCCACCCGCTGCTCCTTGCTGGGCTCGGCAGTTGCCCCCTGGGGTGCCCGCACTCCTCGCCACCGGCATCTGCGGGGCCACCCATCGCTGCAGAGCACCCGATGGCCCCTGGCCCCCTACTGGGGTCCCTGCGGGTAGCAACTGTCCTCATGGGTGGTGCCGCTGGCACCCCCGGGTGCTCACCATGAGGCATTTTTGGCAGGAACGCCATCTTGCCTTGTGCCGAGATCTCAGAGAGGGGTGGCACCCCCATGCTGCTGTCCAATAGGAAGGTGGCACACCCAGAAAGACTGTCCTGAGAAAATCTGAGAATGGGCAGCACATAAAAGCCAGAGGGACAGAAGTCCTGCCCCTTTTTCCCAGCTTCGTTGCTGAGAGAGGGTCAGCTCCCTGCTCCCGAGGCCACGCATTGTCATCAGAGCATCATTGGAGCTTGGACAGTGACAGCAGGAAACCACTCAGTGGTGACGCAAGTGTGGTATCTTTCCCTTGGGTCTCCTGGGGCTCTTTTTAATGTCCTTCTTTTTTACCACCTCCGGTGTGGGACCAGTTGCCATCTTCGGGCCAGCCTTTCTTCCCTTCCTTCCCTTGCTCCACAGGCCAGCAGTCAGCCCGGAGGAGCATCGTTCGTTTTATTATCTTTTCATTGTGAAATATTGTTGGGTCGGTAGTTTGTAATCGGTTTGTGCCTTAGTGGGGTTCCATAGTACATAGAGCCTCTAGATGATAAACTGCTTTGCTGTTGTTTCCTCTATTGAGCTTCTCGTCACTGTTACTGACCCCTAGCGTTCAAACCAGGACATGTAAAAATATAGTTTCTATATTGTAGGGGAGATGGGAGAACAGATGCTGGCAAAGGTGAAGCAGCTGAGTCCAGAGCCATGGATCAAGAAACATGATGGGACAGGGACCTGTCAAATACTGAGCACCATGTCCTGCCTTCCCATCTGGCGATGGAGAGGGACAAAGATGAGGAATGGCTTGCCAAGGTCAGGATGGCCAGTGAGGCTCATCAGAGAAGAGGATGGTAAACAGCCATTTCTCCCACAACAGGCCAAAATGCTCCCAGTGCCACACTGATGGTTTCCCAAAGAAATGAAGTGTATGAGTCACAGCTGCACCACTAGCATATCTGTATGTCAGCAAATCCCCAGGCTGGGAGCTCTGAACCAATAGGAATTTCAAGGAGCATTGATGGCGGAAAGGCAGAGACAGGGAAGACATCAAAGACCTGATCAAATCACCTAAACATGGTGTCTGGTGTCCCGTTAGGCACTGGCACTTGCTCACTATCTGTCACTTCAGGAAAGCTCAGGTCTCCTTCTGTTTTGTGTCTGCCCATTCTCTTCAGAGATGTTTGCCTATGGCATCTCAGTGAGAACTGGATCTCTACATATACGCAGCTGATTCCTTGTAGATTTCCCACATGTTTGATGAAAGCCAGTACCAAAGCAAAGATTACAGTATTTCTGGTGATGGAAGAACTCAATATGCTGCCATAATTCTGGGCCAGCCAGCAGCTGGGAAGCAGCAGCTCAGTGGCTGATCAGGCTGCACAATTTCAGGCATAACACAAATTGCTCAGCTGGCAAACTAGGCAAACATTTGGGCTACTGGGGAGATAGGTATAGGGATGTGGAAGAAACATAAGTAATTGTGTATTGCTTGAGGCCACAGGAGAGATCTAAGCTTTACCAGAGAAGTGGAACTGGTGGAGCAGAGCAAGAAGCTCGAGGTATTGTGAAGGTGATATGGAAGGACACTGAAAAACCCAGAAGTTGCACTACTGGAATTCCAGAAGACAGTCCAAAAATTAGGATAATTGTAGCTCAAAAATGCAGTTGATGTCTGTAATGGAGCTCTAGGACATAGGACATAGTTTACTTCTTACGAATTAAGTTTTTCCCTATTCAGCTACCAAGGTGCAGCAGAAGGTAGAACACAATGTTATCAAAACATAACTGCACAAACACAGAGGAAGTGTATCACCAAAAAAATTCACAGAAACGAACACATAAGTGTAGTTTTAAGCCCAAGTTAGGGCTGTTTTACAACAAAGTTTCTCTGATATTTCTATTTTGTTTACTGACATACTGGTATTGTCCATAGATCACTGTAGCGTGGTAGCATGCAAATTGTTGAATAATAGGATAACCATCTGTTTGATGATGAATAGTTTGGCACAGAAATGTGGTTGAGCCTTCCTGCAGATATCATATTCAACTACATCTCTGCCAACTGTTTGAATAAAGGGCACTGAACATCAAGTTAGTTTCTACGTCATCAGCAACTTCCCAGAACAAAGTGAGAACTGATGCATGTGATGGCAGCTGCAGTCATACTAATGGCAAGGCCAATTTAATATACAGTGTTTATACTAGTGTAATGTTGGTTTACAGACACTGAGAATGTGCTTCTGATATTTCTTAGTATTGCACGTCCTAGGCTTTTGTACTTCTTTTCTATATCCTTATATATTTTAGTTTAGGCTGTTTATGAATCATAGCACTGGGATACCTTTTGTCCTCTAAGTCAGCTGAATTTACTTTTTGCAATCCCCAGGTGGCAAAACACTTTGATTAATACCCTACTAGATTATGTTTTTCTGATGATGCATCATACTAAACCATCACCTGATTGATGGTAATGTAATGGGAATAACATATTAACATAATTTATCATCTCTGTACCTTGCTCAGGGGATATTTTGCTTTATCATATAATACATTGGTTGTCACTGCCATGACATATTACAATAAGACATTATCAGAAGGAAACAATTTGACGAAGCAGTACTTGGATATAGTGGAAATTACTTGGATACTGTGGATGCAAGACTTGAATATTGCGAAAAATTTCTTTACCAAAAGGCTTGTCAAGCATTGGAAAAAGGTAGCCCAGAGAAGTGGTCAAGCTACCATCCTTGGAGTTATTTAAAAGACATGTAGACACGGAACTTAGGGAGATGTTTCATTGGTGGACTTGGCAGTGCTTGGTTAACAATTGGACTCCATGATTTTAAAGGTCTTATCCAACCTAAATGATTCTGTGACTCTACTTAACAGCAGAGACTATTTTCTAGTGATAAGCAGCGCTCAGGGCACTTTGTTTAACATGGCATATTGAGAAAGATGTGGGCCTGTTAGAGTGGGTCCAGGAGGCCTATGAAAATGATCAAGGGGCTGGAGCACCACTATCATGAAGACATGTTGAGAGAGCTGGAGTTGTTCAGCCTGCAGAAGAGAAATTGAGGCCTTCCAGTACCTAAAGGGGGCTTATAAAAAAGAGGGAGAGGGACTTTTTGCATTGGTAGGTAGTGATAGTACAAGGGAAAATTGTTTTAAGTTAAAAGATTTAGATTAGATATACTGAAGAAATCCTTTACTGTGAAGGTGATGAAGCATTGGAACAGGTTTCCCAGAGAAGTTATGGGTTTCCCAACCCTGGAAGTGTTCAAGGCCAGGTTAGACGTGGCTTTGTGTAATGTGGTCTAGTGGAAGATGCCCTTGCTCATGCCATGGGGAACAAGATGACTGATAAGCTTACTTCCAAACCAAACCATTCAGTGACTATGACTATTCTCTGACATAAGACTTGCCACTGGTGCTAGACCAGCTGTAGTTTATCTTGGAATAGTAATGTCTATGAATTGCTGTACACCCTCTAAGCAATGGTAAATTTTTAAAGGGGTAACTTTCGCATTACCTTCTTAAGTTCAACTAAAAGCTTCATCAAAGTACCTGAAAATTCTTTTGACCTTTTAGATAAAAAAACCCCCAGTGTTTTTATTACAGTGTGACCGTTTAAAGAGGGCTTTTGAAAGGAGGTGTAAGAGCGAAACCCCACTTACCCGATTAAAATTCAGTTTTCCTCAAAAAGAAAGCCGTCCGGGGGGGGGGAGGCCGGGACGGAGCGGGACCTGTACCAGTCCTGGTGTCCCCGAGGCCGGGGCTGAGCAGCGGTTTTCTAGCCCCGCCCGCGCATGGCCCCAGGGGCTATCTTGTGCATTGTAACCCAGACAGCTTCTGTTTTCTGCCCATTGTCTCCCTTCGGCGAGGTGTGCGGGCAGGGGTCGTCCCTTCCCGCACAGGCACTGTGGCTTCCTGGGGCGAGCAGCGGCCGGGGGGCAGCGGCTTCTCACCCCCACCCCGAGGAGTGCAGGCAGCAGCCCGCAGCCCCAGGCCAGCCTGGCTGAGAATTTTCAGCACCACGGCTGCAGACGGACAGCAATGGAGAGCTCGCCCTGGCATCGTATTGGCGTTGTGACATCTCTTGAGGTACGGCAGCCATGCGAACAAAGATGGCGCCTAACGACTGAACTTGTGACTTCTCCAACAAGAGAACACCAGAAGTGAGGCCGAGCCCGAATAACTGGACGAATGGGAAGCTAGCTGTGACCGGAAAAGAAGGTGACGACATTCAAGCGACGAGGGAGAAGGCTTGAAAGTGGAAACACGGCCACGCCCCGCTCTCTTTTTCAGCCGCCGCTGCTGGGAAGAGCATCACCGCTCCGGTGCCCAGTGTCTGCAGTCCCCCGGCAGGATTCCACCTATTCCTCTCAACCTGGCAGCAAGTATTTGGACAAAAGGAGGGGAGGGAGCTGGTTGGTTTTCACCTGTGTTTGTGTTTTCCAGAGAGGCTGAAGGGCTGAAGGTGCTTCCAGAGAGCGAGAAGGGAAAAAACACCCTTTCCTACCCTTTCCCCCTGTCCCTTTTAAACAACTCCCTTGTAATAAAAAGCCCCTTGCTGGCCATTCTATTCAGTTTCTCCATCACCTTTATTGAACTCACACCCCCTGAACACTAAACAATGTTTAAACCACTACATACAGTAAAAAAAAAAAAAATCTACCTGGTACAGAATAATGGAAAACAAGTAGTTTGTGTTGGGGGTTTTGGATTTTTTTCAGTCTTTTTTTTAAAATTAAAAAATGTTAATTTATCAGAGGTAATCATCAAGTGATAAAGCTTCTTAAACCACAAATTAATTGAGAGATAGCCATTTAAATATCTTTTAGCATTCATTTAAGGCAAAGCTGGAAAAACTCTTGCCTTCAGGCACAGGTGCATGGCAGACATGCACTTAAATAGCAAGCTTGCATAATATATGGGTGCAACTTTTGCAGGCGGTATCTTTTTGTGATATGAAAAATCTTATGCACTGACACCCTCTTTTTTTTTCTTTTTTTTTTTTTCCAATCATCTGAGTTACATTAACGTACCGAAAAGTGAATATATGCATATATTCATTTATAGATGGGAAATGTATTTCCAAATCTCTGGTGGACAAACAAAGTGATATGCATTCCAACGGGCAGCTCCAGCACAGCTGTGCCTGCAGCATCTGAAAGTAAACTCCTGAAAGTAAACTCTTTCAGATAATAGCATTGTGGAAGACAGAATAAATAAAAACATTCAGCAGAACTTAATGACATTTTAGGAAAAATAATTTTTCTCCTTTGTCTACAGACAGATATCAATTTAGTCTTTTGCTTCCCCTTGATTTCTGGATTATGACCTTGAATACTTAAGGAAATTAAAACCAACTGATTTTGATATCAACAAAATATGAAATTGTGGAATACTAATGCATGCTTTTGAGTCTTTATTTGTGAAGTCTTCTGTGTAAAGTGCTAAAGGTTCAGGCTATCTTCAAACCCAAAAATTCTTATCACTTCAAGAACCAGAATGCTAATCAAACTCACCTATTTTCATATTCACAGCAAAGTAGGATATATTTTATAACACATACATTCCTCCATTGCTTGTTTTGATGTACACTGGAAAATGTCTGGACAGCCTAGTGATGATTCTCAGTAATTCTCATCAGCCCACAGAGTC
Organism: Serilophus lunatus; assembly: GCA_013399895.1. Classification (NCBI taxonomy): domain Eukaryota; kingdom Metazoa; phylum Chordata; class Aves; order Passeriformes; family Eurylaimidae; genus Serilophus; species Serilophus lunatus. Next base: position 76,481 of record VXBA01002744.1, read on the forward strand.
TAATTCCAGTGAAAGAAGTGAAGAAACAACTTGAATTTTTCAAAGGTTGAGTATCATACTTGCACCCAGTAAAACAGTTGTATCAAGATGAAAAACTTGTCAGGTATGTTCTATGTCCAGTGATTTAACACCACCAAAAACAACACTGAAAAGAAGCCACCAGTACACTACTTGACTTATTCCAGGTACAAAACAGCTGACTAATTACAAACTTGAGAAGTGCTCTGGGAAATTGATCTACATGAGCCATCTATCCTTAGCAAATTCCTACACCTTCTGGCACAATGAGAGTTTGCCCATGACTAGAGCATCAATGTCTCTGTGCTATGTATTCTTTTGACTAATGAAAGGTAGATTAGGCTGCACTTTTGGTATAACTCAGCTCAACTTAAAAAAACAAAGTCACATCCTCCATCCCCAATCATATGATTACCTATAATATAAACCTCCAATTAAAAGGAAAAATCAGACATAAAAATGCCCTATTTTATTCCTGTGATAAGATGTAGCATTCAGAAAGGAAGCCCTTCACTGGTGTTTGTCTTTTTGTGTTGCACCCCACAAGCTGCACACAGGATGCTTGCACCCACCAACGCCATCATTCTCTTGGTCATGACTTCTATGTCCATGTACTTGAATTGTTGATTTGTCCTCACATTTTAGTGCCCCACTTAGGTGTTTTTCTCTTCACAACCACACCTCTGTTTTGCTATGATGGACTACAAGTGATCTTTAATTAGAGAACTTCCATTTTTTCTGAAATGCAAGTGGGTGCTACAGATCTTTAGCTTCTCTATATAGCTACTATTGCTTCTGCTGATTTATCTTGGCTAAAAATAAATGTACAACTCCAGTCTTAATCTGTCTGCAATCACCACAGTCAATCTAACATTTTTACCTTTTTTCCATGGTTTTAGACATTATTCTTAGTGGCAGTATCTCACTCACTACTTTTTCCTTTGCCTATTTACAGAGAAAAAGCAATTACAGCTAGCTTCTTAGCCATTCCCACATGAATAGATGTTCCCTTGTTTTACTCAAACTCTCTTTTTTTCTGAAGCTCATGTTTTCCACCCCAGGTTCCCCTTGGGATGCTGGAGTGATGATAATGGTCTTATTTGTCTAAACGAAGCTGTTGAGGCCATGCTCTTGGGTCTTTCAAACCCTCCCTCCCCAGTCCATCCACAGTTTGGAACACAAATAAACAAACACCAAGAGCAGGGGAAATATGAGTCTTCAACTTTGCACAGCTATTTAGGTTAATGGAAGGAGTGTGTTGACCAATTTTTTTCAATATACACAGTATCTCCATGAACTAATGCCATGGTATTTTATGGCACACTTGGTCTTTTTTAAGTGCTTCAAAATCTTTCAGTTGTTTAAGATTTTCAGCAATGGGATATGGGCAATTGCTGCTTCATTAAAAATGTATAGCAACAATAAGCATGAGAGACTTAAATTGTTTTGTTTATTTTGGCATTTGAGGGTTGAAAAGCTCACTGTTGAAATTGCCTTCTTCAGATTCAGGAGAGTCATAGCAAATGCACCATATAAAAATCTGGAGTCAGAAAAACAAACTTGTTTTTGTATCGTTGCTCAATTGTCTTCATAATTTCATAAAAGCCTACAAAGCAGTTTTGGAGGTATGCTGACCAATAATGATTTTTCTAAGCACTGTAAACAAATCAGAAAAGTTGTTTTTCACACTTCATATTTTATAAGTATTTCCAAAAACAAGAGGTGATTTTGCTGAAATTTGTTAAACATGAAAAGGATGCAGTAAAACTGCCTGGCCATTTTGCTCTTCAGCGTGTTTTACATCTCATAGCTAATTACTATCATGGCAACCCCCTGAAGAAGCTATTGTCTCAATTTAACAGTAGGAGAAACAGAGACAGAGATTGAGGATTGTCAAATATACTGATTACCTGTAACTGCCACTGGCAGTAACTGCATTTCTAGATGCTCATTGTTACTGAAAACAGTTTATAAATTATTTATATGGGTACAACTGCAAGGTAGAAGAATGAGAACCTCTAAAATGAGGTTTCTGCTTATGCAGTTGCTGGCTTCTTGGGCTGTGCCTTCATCTCACAGTAGAGACACCTTTATGATGGATTTTGTACTTATAAAAATAGAAGAACAAGTTAATGGTCAGCTGCTATGAAGGCTTACATGGACAGCTCACTCCTTCACAGTGTACGTAAAAAAATATACAGATTTTAAAGAATGATATAGGAAAAGAGTTATAGTTACTAGAATCAGTTTTAATTTGGTACAGAAAACTCAAAATTGCTCTCAGTATGCACCTCACCAAGAAAGGATAAACTATGTAATACAAAAAAAGGTCTTTAACAATTCCACCAGCAATCTTTACAATACTTACCAGTCTTGCATTATGTTCCATATACAATTCAGAAATGTTGCTCAAGTTATTAAGGTACAGTAACATATTCACTCTAATAAATCAAACCGTTTCCTCAGTGCAACACTGTGGCACATCTCCCAAAGTACAATGGTGTTGATCTCGTATCTCTGCTTTTGTAAACATCAGCAGACAGATATTTAACCTCTAAGAGCACACAATCTGATTTTCTTTATTCAGTTTAGCTCAAAAGATTAGAAAGCAAGCTAATAATAACTTCTCTTTTGTTATTTAACTTGCACGTCAACTTTCATAAAAAAAATTCAGTTTCAGATTTTAAGGTTACACTTTTTTGTTTTCCATTAAATCTCATTCCTCCGACCATTAATTTGATTAAATGCACATCAGCACTACTAAACTGCAGAAACAAAATATTGGTTGTATTGTGTTGCTGTGGGAATTGTCATCAAGCCAAATTCACAGATGTTCTGATGAACACAGAGCATTTGGCCCATTTCTAAGATAAACATCACTGCTTACTTTATCCACAGTGTCATGAACTTGTGTAAGTAAGCAGTAAGATCAGTTAAGACCCCTCACCTACTCTGTTTATACTTTTGATAACCTGACACAAAGTAAAAAAGACAAAATTAGGGAAAAATCCTTGTGATTTTCATGCCTCATGCCAAAACATTTGCTTCTTTGAAGATTCTTTTGTTGTTTTGACAATTGTGGCTAGATGCATATTTTCTTACAAACAATGAGGTAGGTAGAAGTATTTATACTTAGAAGCAGGAGAAACCATGAAATTATGTTTAATAGCTGGGTAGAAATAAGATGATTGTGATGGCTCATATGTGTGCAAATAACCCTCCCAGAATCCTCATGAGGTCTTATCAACTTCTGTTATGCTACTGAAAGATACTGGCCTATAAAAACTTAATAGGACAGAAAATTGGGATTTGGTATTTTGAAACACTCAGATAAAGAAAACAACACATGTGCATACATGAAGAAATTTTTCAGAAGCAATAAACAGCTAGGTCCATGGAGATGTTAGCAACTGCAAATAAAAACGTGTGATGTTAATGAAACCTAGAGAAACACTTCACAGCTTTGAGGTGCTGCTCACATGGACTATATAACTGGTGTTGCACAGCTACCAGGAAGAGTTGTGTGCATATCACCTATGAAAAATATTTTGGTAATTTTCTGTAGTAAAGGTCTATACATCTAATAATAGGATAAGATCTTAAGTGTAGAGAGGTAGGTTCCTCATAAGTGTTTGCCCCAGCCTTATCTTCCATGAAAAAATTATGATCCAAATGGCACAAATTCACTGTATTTATAACAACTGCTTTTTACGGGGATCTTCTAATACACAAGTTTTTAAGGTTTTCTATGTTACAAGGACTAAGAAAAAAAAAAAAAAAAAAGAGAGGCACCAGTATTTCAGCCCCATGATTGTTACAGGTTTTGATTCTTCCCAAACAAAGATAACTCAGAGTAATATCGCATGTACTGACAAGTGAGATGGCAGCAGTTTGTGGAGCCCAGCCTGTGTGTCTGCTGTAATTAAATTTGCACACAAATTATGTTGCTATTTCTCTTCTGAACAGAACTTTCAAAGCCTGAGGTAGGCATCTTTATTTTGACGAGTCTTTGCTGTGTCACATCAATCTTTACTTGGATTAGCAAAGAACATCACCTGATGTATAGCTCACTAATACAAATACATTTTACTATTGGTTATAAACCAGTCTGTGCAAAAATCCCAGGACAATACGCTATACCACAGTCAGAAACCTAAAAGCAAAAACTCAAGTCCATGTTAAAAAGAATACCACATATATTGCATTTGTGGTGTATAGGATAGCATTATGTTGTCCCTGTGACTATTTTGAACTTTAAATTCAAATCCTTGTTTCCACATTTAAAACTTGAGAGCAGTATAGTATTATCCACGTGGAAAATCAAATGAAAAAGTGGCATCTTTTATCCATACACCTTATAATACTCAACTTCAGTGTAGTATACACAGGACTAGAAACAAGTGTCTCAGCACAGAGAAGATCCAGCTTCTTGCATTGCAATCCATGACTCTGAGGAGACTGTGGGATTCAACCATATGCTTTTATTTCAGAACACCTGCTCAAAAGGCAGGGCTGAACTGACAGTTACATGGTTTTTAAAAAAAGTAGCATCAAAGACAGTGTAACTGTGTTGTAACATGGAGAATATTCCAGAGGAGGAACTTAAAGGAACCTTATCTAAATTTGCTGGCAAGAAGCATCTAGAGCTTAATGCCTCTCCCCTGGGGCACCACACTGGGAGTGGTAGGGGTACTAAATAAAACCAAAAAAAAAAAAAATCACGTGCAAAAGGACAAAAGTAATCCCAAACAAAAATCAGTCCCTTCCCTCTTACAATTCAGAAACTGGAAGAAATTGAGGACTTTAATCAGGACATAATGCACACTTGCATAGAAGGTGTCCATGCATCAAACATTCTCATTTCTGTACCTTATCTGTGGAGAAAAGTACATTTTACTAATAAGTAATATCTGCAGCAGTGAAACAGGATTTCTGGTGTGAGTGGATATGTAGGGCATGGGAAAAATGTTAATGGCAGATGGATGGAACAGCAGACTCTAAAGAGGTATGAAGTCAGAGACTCAAACAGACTTCTTCTGTCCTTTCTGAGGCTTGCAAACTTTCCCCCACAGAAAAAAATATTCAATCTTGTCAGGGAAGCCAGTAAGCAATTTCTTATATAATTTTGCTTTCTCAAATATAGTAAAACGTGTATTGAAATGAGTAAGTTCCTACAGGTGAACCTACAATATACTTTTAATAAGGACTCAGCTCTGCCATCAGGCATGACCTAAGAAAAAAGCATGCTTGAAGAAAGATATGTAGTTTCACTGTTGTGCTCTCTAAGCATTTTTTTAGCCATTCAGTCAGGAGACAGAGTAAAAATACATCTTTTTACAATGGGAAAAAGGCAGCAAACCCATATGATGGATATTTTGGGTTTGTCTTTGTTTTTTTGTTTATAAATATTTCTTGTGTCAAAGATGGAAGCCCTGGGGGAGGTGCCATGTCACCTACAGTTCTACCTCTGATGAAGGCCCCTTTGCTTATAGTGCTACTGACTGCTCAGGGAGAGACACATGGAGAGAAGGCAAGATGTGTCACACAAGAGAGCCTTGAGAAGCTAGCACTAATCTGGAAAAAGCCACACCTCAGAGAGGAAAAAAAGAATTCCTAGAGGTGAGAAGGGGTCGGTACAATTCATAAAGTCACTGACAGCTTAACCTGCAAGCAAGATCTGCATGTTTACCCAAAGTTTTGACTAACTCAGGATCCTGTCGCAAGCCTTTTCTCCTCAATTTCCAATAGAGAATTAAAGCCTTGAGAGAGGGAAAATCCAAAAGGATGCCAGCTGACATTAAAATATTTACCCTTGGAAATATGGTATCCTGTACATGTCAAATTATTCTGTAGATTATTCTGTCACCTAGACATAGCAATGTGATCTTCCTATTGTGTGGAGAATAGTTAATGCCAAAAATATATACAACTCCCTCATCATCCTTTCCTAATTAAAAAGCAGATGTTACATATTATTTCATTTCTGATGGAGACCAAATGTTCTATATGCAATCAGAAAGCAAACATATTAAAGCTCAACAAATTATTAAATATATGGATCCCAGCGTATTCCTTTCAAGAAGAGTGTAGCAGATTTCCTAAGCAATTTATGAACATGGCAGCTCCTATTTAGAAAAGACTTACTTTTCAAAGTCTACACACACAGTGTGCATTAATTTCATTGAGTAATTTACAGTGTGTTGTGGTGTGGACTTTAGCCCCTTTATTCTATGAACTGAGCAAATTTCAGAAGGAATACTATGAAATATATTCCTTTTGTTAGTCACAGCTGTATCTTTCTATTTGCTTTCCATTTCCTATGCTTCCTCTTATTGTAACATTGCTGTACCATGAAAAAAACAGACAATTTGATAAAAAGACTAAAGGGATCCCAGAAAGTTTTTCAATCTTTTTGATAAAAAAAAAACAAAACAAAAAACTACTCCAGGAAATTTTTTGCTTATAAAAAAATAATCCATTTATATGGTATAAAGCATGCATTCCTGTTTTAGCCAGAAATACCCAGCATCAGTATGTCTCCAACACAAAGGATTGTGGTGCAGAGATGAGCTCTTGAGAAGCAGGTAGGCTAGCCCACATGGCCAGCCTTACTGATGGGGCAGTACTGCAAAACACATAAGCAGAAATGCTGTTACCTTGCTGCAGAATGAGCAACAAGAGAGAGCCAAGTCCTATACAGATTAGCATACGGAATAAAGCTAGTTTAACGTGGCAATTCTATGCCTATATACCTGATCCTAAAGCCAAGGGAAACCCTAACCCTGCTCCCACTCTTATCCAGAATAGCTGTCTGTAGGAATAATTTTTGCATTACATATTAACCCGGAAATTCCATAAAACAAAATTTTAAAATTTTTGAGCAGCGAAAAACTAATAAATGATAGAACTAAATGTATAGTTACACAGTGTTCATAAGAAATGCTGTAATAAGCTTCCTTGACATATCTAGATGCTGTAGGATAGAATTTTGATGTCCCCGCTTTTTTACAACCACAAATGTTTCAAAATAACTAAGTAAACATAGACCAGCATATGATACATTCTTTTAATTTAGAACAATGCAACTGAAGCAACTGTTACTCAAGGAAGATACACACAGGTTCTTTCAACTTCTGGGATTGTTTTCATCCATAATCAGCATCTGCACATTTGAAAAGTAAGTATCCTGAGGAAATCATAGCTCCAACACAGGAGCTGTTTACTTTAAAAACACTTTTAATTTACTTCAGTTCCTGTAATGAACTATACTAAAAACTTATAAGGGTAAGATGAGTCAGAGAGGTATTTCTGAGAAAATTATAGCCAGAATTGAATTAAGGGAACAATGACCAAATTAAACTTTATACTGAAAAAATTTAAAGATGTTGTGAAATTATATATTTAACAACTTGAATTAATTATTCTAGCTGTAAGTATTATTAGGAACAATTAAAGGGAGCCTGAATAAAGAGAGGTAAAGATTTCATAATTGTTACCAGCTTCTTCATTTTGGAGAAGCAGTTCTAGTACATTTTTTTTAGGCTACAACTGGCTGTGTACCAAGTCTACTTCTGTACTGGCCATGAGAGCTACAGTGAGAGAATGAGCCAACATTGTCAAGGTAATTGTTCATGTTGAATAACAGCTTATCCATGTCTAGGAGTATTTATTTCAGTGGAAGCTCTGAAGACTTAGGAGCTATTCAGCCTGAGTAAGGATAAGAAAGCTTCTAAGTAGATGTGCAACATATTTATTATGTACTTTACCCTAGAGTTTTTCTTTTTTTTTTTTTTTTTTTTTAAAAAATAAAGATTACGTTGACTGCATTTTTATTCAAAAGGGCTTGCATTAAAAACCTCAGATGTGGATCTTCAAGAGAGGATGTAAATGAAAAGCAAAATGCCTGATGGGAAGAAAAAAAAAAAAAAAAGTTATAGTTCCAGTCAGAGGGTCTGATATAAAACAGGTTACAGTGAAAAGAGAAAATAGAGGAAGCAATAATAGGTAATACACTGAGAGTGAAGACAGAGGCAGACAGAAATTAGAGTAGAAATGAAAGTACAGTTAGTGATGTGGTGCTATGGAAAAGGGTGACAAGTTTCATCTCAAAATGCACTTCAGCTAATTTTAGAAAAAGATAGAAAATCAAAGCAGTAAGCGTAGCCACATTATGGAAAAACTAGGCTTTTTCTTGGTGTCATTTAGATTCTTTACATGCTCCTCTTTATTTCCAAACACCACACATTTCTTTGTAAGGTAAATTAAATAGGTTCATCGAATGCTTTACTTACAAAGAAAACTATTTTAAGATAGCAGTGAAATTTGACTTTATTAATGACCCAATTTACCTCCTCTACTACTCCACAAAACTGGCCCTAATCCTCATTGGAAGAGTTTCTGACATTTGAACTGTGATCCATATGGAATAGGTAGCAACATGACCATGTGAAACATTTTATAGGAAAGAACAAAAAGAGATTTCTTCAGGGTAAGAGTTCTTCCCCTGCCCTCAAAACCTCCCACAACAGAAAAGAAAAAGCCAAAGTTCTAAAGTAGAAAAAGAGGAACAAGAAATCCAGAAGATAAAATAACACATTTCCTTTTTATGAAGTAATGCATTTAGTTACTACATATAGATTTTGGAATGACTTTAAATATAATAAATATGAAGTTGTGTACATGTGGCTTTTTAAAAATACTCAGTCAATGAAGATACGCTTAATGTCAGGAGGCACAAGATTCCGCCACCTTGTAAATTGCTGATGATACTGCCACAGTGGGGCAGTCAAGGACAAGGTATAACATTTGCCTCTAGAGCACAAGGAACAGATCAAATATTTTAGATACTAAGGGCAAAATTTTGCTTAGTCAGGCAAAACTCCCATTGGCCTCAACAGGAGTTTTACCTGAATAAGTAGTGAGAAAACACCATGATGTTTGACCTAGATTTATCAGTCACACAAATCTAACACGTTCTTAGGACCGATAACCACTGTGCCACAATATACCCGCACAATCTGTTTAAAAGAAAACACAGTACCAGTAAAATCATCCCCTGCACCTCCCCATGTATATAATGGAGGGAAGAACTCACAGCTGAGTGAGGAGCTGCTAACTTGAAAGTCCACTAGAGAGCAAGATAAGAAAGAACCCAAGAAAAAAGTTTACCATTGCAAAGCTTTGGTAATGTGATAAATACAGGAAAGTGCACAAGTGAGATTCCCAAGAGCTTGTGTATTACTGAAAATAATCTAGATTTCATTCTTGCATGCAAACGGGAAACAATGCATAATATTTTTCTGTAGTTATTCTTCTGATTCAGGGCAAAACACAATTCCTACATGGTCAGTGAAAATTCCTCTAGCTGATTTCACTGGGGATTAATTTAGGTGAATAACTAGGTCAGTCTCATTCTCAAGTTAACGTTTCTATTACAGAAATATGAGAGCAGATTAAGTTTAACACATGTGTCTATCTCGCTTCAGAAACTTCCTTCTGTAATTACAGAATCCCATTTACAACAACTTTGATATCATGTACAGGAGAAATATTAGAATTAGTATCAAAGCGAGCAGAAAAACTCATCAGCATGAGAAATGTGCACATTTTTGACTTCCTTCTTCTAGCTGAAGTGAATATCAAAATCTTGACATCAATAGCAATCAGACCATGAGTCCCCCCTGAAGGCCAAAGGAGAGACGATGAAATGTGAGTACTGCACCTTTAAACACAAAACCAAAAATCATACCTAGCTAAACCTCCATTTTTTCATATTTATCTGGGTCTACCCTTTACAACAATCTTTATATAAAGCATAGCTAAGCAATATGAAAAGGTTCTCCTTTTTTATCTGCAAACACTTCCACTATTAATGTATCCCAATCCTACATAATGTTTAGTAATACCCAGAGAAGCAAATAGAATCTTGTGGCTTCCCGGGTCCCCCCAAAGACACACGACCACACAGATGTAGTGTCAGAGGAGAAATCCGTTTATTGTTTACAGGAATACTTTTTTATAATCTACATATAGTTTATACTTTTCTAACCACTGAGAAGCAATTCTCATATCACTTCTCTCTCGTCCAATCAGATACTGCTGTGTTGTACAAGCATCTTCCTTACATGGCATGGTCAGTCCTTTCACTTTCAGTTCAGCTCCTTCTTCAGCTTCTGGGTCCTAGATTCTACCTGCCATCTGTGACTGACAAAAAACATTCACTGGCATTTCCATACAGAATTTCATCAACTAAACCACTAATGTGCCACATCCAATCTTTTTTAAAATTCTTCCAAGGGACAGTGATTCCACCACCTCCCTGAGCAAATCAATGGCAAATCACTCCTTCTATGAAGGATTTTTTCCTAATGTCCAGACTAAACTTCCCCTGGGGCAACTCAAGACTGTGTCCTCTCCTTCTGTCACTGATTCCCTAGAAGAAGAGACCTACCCCCACTTGGCTACAACCTCTTTTCAGGGAGTTGTAGAGAGTGATAAGGTCTCCCCTGAGCCTCCTCTTCTCCAGGCTAAACAACCCCAGCTCCCTCAGCTGCTCTTCATAGGGCTTGTGTTCCAGACCCTTCACCAGCCTTGATGCCCTTCTCTGGGCATGTTTGAGGATCTCGTACATCTTTCTTAAATTGAGGGGCCCAGAACTGGACACAGTACTCAAGGTGCAGCCGAAGTCCTGCTGGCCACACTATTGCTCATACAGGCCATTTGCCTTCTCAGCCACCTGGGCACACTGCTGGCTCACGTTGAGCTGCTATTGATGAGCACCCCCAGGGGCCTTTCTGCTTGGCTACTCTCCAGCCACTCCAGCCTGTAGTGCTGCACAGGGTTGTTGTGGCCAAAGTGTAGAACCCGGCACACAGACTTGTTAAATCTTACGTGGTTGGATTCTGTCCATCTATCCACTTGTTCCTGACCCCTCCTCAGCTACACCCTCCTTTCAGGTAGTTGTAGAGAGTGTTAAGGTCATCTCTGAGCCTCCTTCTCTCCAAGTTAAATACCCTCAGCTCCCTCATCCACTCCTCATAGGGCTTATGATGTGCTCCAGAGCCTTCCCTAACTTTGCTGCCCTTCTCTGGATGTGCTCCAGCACCTCAAAGTCTTCTTTGAGTTGAGGGGTCTAGAACTGGATATAGCACTTGAGGTGCAGCCTCATTAGTGCAGAGTGCAGGGGGATAATCTCTTTGCAAGTCCTGCTGGTCACAAAGCTGTACTATTCAGTCAGATAATAGCTTGATGCCATCTTTGACTATGAAACTAAAGTTAAGACTTTTTAGAGGCGTGCTCTCAAAAATAAAAGGCTTACAATTTCTATCAAATGTCAAAGGCCTTGTAATCTTACAATGTAAATGCTAAAATCTTCAGTCAAAGTTCAGCCAGCTCCAGGTTTTGTCACCAGTTATGGAGGAGTAGTATCACTTGCTTTGTCTCTGTTAAATTTTCAGTGAGGTGCTGTAAAAACAACCGATTCTCTTTAATGAGTACACATATAGAAAGGGTGACTGCTGAAGACCATTGTCTCTGACACTTTCCTTGTTTTTCCAAAGTGTTCTGCATCCAAACTTATTTGTCTCATCCATTTTCATAAAATTCTATAGACTGGACCTTAGCTTCTCCATAAAGCTGATATTTCCTCCTAAGAAGTCCCTACTTCCTCTCTTTATGAATGATTATCTTAGATTATAACAAAACCAAAACAATACTAATTCCCCTTACTTTCAGAAGTGTCAGACCTTCCCCTTGGCGTTCCTGCAAATGCTCTGCTCTTTCCTCGCTTGATTGCCTCCTCTTGGTGGCATTATTATGTTAATACTGATCCATATTAAAAAGAAACAGCAAACCAAAACCAAACCACAAACAGGCTAAAACCTCAGAAAGTCTCACATAAATAAAAGAAAAAAGGAATCTCGGTTTTCCCCAGATCTGTGTTTTGAAGACTAGATATTAGAATTCCAGGCTAAAATCAATTAGGGTCAGGTCCTTGCTAAACCAACGGAATTTATTTTCTATGTCAGCATTTGTTTTCATTAAACAAGAATATAAATAATGTCTCTGAAATTTTAATGCCGCCTTTTAATTTGATAAATTTCAAATTGATGAAATTCATTAGGAAACATTGGCCCAGCCAGTCACACACAAATACAATGTAGGACTGCACCATGGTCTAGCAGTGTTGCCAAGAATTTTTGGTTTCTCCCAGTGTCATTAACTGTTTGCTCTCCAGTTAATGCAGCAAGCTCAGTGCAACACACAATACAGCAGGGGAAAAGTAAGGTAGAAACATAAATGATCTACAGCATCTGAAGACACAGTATGAGCTTCCTCCTCTTCAAAGCTCCTTCCATGACAGCTTTGAAATATGCATCTGACTGCTCCTAAGCAACTGACTGCTTTATAACCAAGTCCAACAGGTGTTTGGTGTTTTGTTTGTTTTAACACATCCTGCTGTTGAGTATTGTCGAGATTTAATTATGAAGCTTTACAAAAGCCTAGTGAAGCCAAGTGCTTCAAGCTGCTTCAAATTTTAAACCCAGAAATTTTATAGGGCTATATGCAGAGTGGTTACTTTTAACAGTGGTATTTAATGTGCATCATAAATTCCCATGGAGAGTGGTACAACAAATGAAAACAAAAAGTCATCCAGATCTTACTTCCCTTCACCTAAGAGCAGCTAAATAATAGTTAGGGCTGAGCTGTTTGGTCACTGGAGCTGAATGGCTTTCTTCTCTCAGTGAATTGCTTACTTCTAACTTCAGCAGCACAGAGTAAACAAATTTAGTTTCTTAACCTATCTTTGAAAGTACCAATATTTTTTAATGAGAAAAAAAATAGTATATACATGAATAAGCTGCCTTCTTTTTGAAAGCTTTCAAGAGATTTGTTCTGCTTGTTCTATATATCAAAAGACCTTAACCTACAGGAATTACTGTCAGCTGACATGCTACCAAAACAACAGCTTTGACCTTAATGGATTGCCTTTAAACTCATTACAGAGTATATCAGGAGCTGTGCATTCTGCAGGTTATGTTCTCACACAGTGAAGGTATTTTACGATACACTTCACCTTGGTCAATACATTGAATATTAAAATAATAAGTGAACTGTGACTCATTATTAGCAATAGTCTAACAAAAGAGGTGTTCAGGACTACATTCATTCATGTAATTAGCAACAAAGCAGTAACTTTGGTTTTACATCAGTATACCTACATTTTTCATCTTAAGTGTGGACAGTATTGTTACAAGTGAAAAAAGGTATGGCTAAAAACGTTCATGCATGTTCTGCATGTTTACAATAGCTTCTTCAATTATAGTTAAAAACAGCAACTCTGATTAAAAATTATAAATGCATGCAATCAAATCCATTCGGGCCTAAAAGCCCAGCTGTGTTTGAAGTTAGATTAATATTTTTATAATTGTTGGCTTTAAAAATATCTCTCAGCAATATGAGGTACTAACAATAAAATACTATGACTGTTTATATTATTCAGTGTATATGTACATGTATTATTAGTATACTAATTATATACCTTTATTAGACTTAGTTTCCAAGGAGAGTTGTGTGCACAGACAGAATTTTCCAAGGTTCCACATCAGCTGAGAGGTAAATCACTTTGATGCCTTGGTCAATCAGTCATCTTTTCTGAAAACAGAACCTGTAGCTTCCTGAGATTCATAGTCCTCATTTAACTATTGCTTCAGACATTATTTGCAAGAAAAGAAAAAAAAAAAAAATTTGCATCACGAATAGTGTTGCCAGTAGGACCAGGGAAGTTATCCTTCCCTTGTATTTGGCGCTGGTTAGGCCACAGCTCGAGTACTGTGTCCAGTTCTGTGCCCCTCAGTTTAAGAAGGATATTGAGTTGCTGGAGCGTGTTCAGAGAAAGGCAACGGGGATGGTGAAGGGGCTGGAGCACAAGCCCTGTGAGGAACGGCTGAGGGAGCTGGGGTTGTTCAGCCTGGAGAAGAGGAGGCTCAGGGGTGACCTTATTGCTGTCTGTAACTACCTGAAAGGAGGTTGTAGTCAGGCGGGGGTCAGTCTCTTCTCTCTGGCTCCCAGTGACAGAACGAGAGGACACAGTCTTAGGCTGCATCAGGGGAGGTTTACGTTGGATATCAGGAGGAACTTTTTCACAGTGAGAGTAATCTCCCACTGGAATGGGCTTCCCAGGGAGGTGGTAGAGTCACTGTCCCTGGATGTGTTTAAGGATAGGTTAGATGATGAACTTAGTGGTATGGTTTAGATGGTTTAAATGGTTTAGATGGTATAGATGTTAGACTGATGTTGGATAGGTTGTTAACCTAGGTAAAGGTTGGACTTGATGATCTTCATGGTCTTTTCCAACCTTATTAATTCTGTGTGTAAGTGCAATGGTTTTTTCTCTTTCCTCTGTCCTTGCATAACTACTTAAGATTTGCTCAGAGATGTAACATTGCCTATTTTTATTGATTCTGGCAAGTTTTTTTGCATCTTACACCAAAGCCAGACTTAACACTTGTGACTGTGAAGCAACACTGTCTGTGAAGGGGAAAAAAAGCCCTTTTTTCACTATCTATATAACCACAAGTAAAGAATGATCATTTTCCCCAAATAACTTTCTAGATATTCTACCAGTTAATTATATAACATCAACTTCTGTGATGTTAAAACCAGTCAGTGCTTAGACACACTTGACGTATAATCCTTCATTCTGGGTCATAGTAGAAATAAAACATATTTATAGTTTTTTTCCTTAGGCAATGAAAGGTATTACTTGAACAGGGAAACTGACCTTATCTCTGCCTTTTCCAACGTACCAATTGGATCATTAGCTCAGAAGCAATGGCAATTATGGTTCTGAAAGTGAAGATATGTTAAAGACTTCAAAATTTAAGTTGTCTGGAGAAAACAACAACCAAAAAACCCCCAAATACCACAACTCTTTGCAGCTTTATGGCATTAAAATAAATTTTTGTAGAGATAGAGGGACAATCAAGACTACTAAACACTTAAGTACACCAAAAAGAAGGTATGGTGTCAAACAATCACCTTTTGATGCATGGCAACTTCAGAGGCTCCTCCACTTACCCTTGTTTATACATAGCAGCCTCTCAGTATACTCACACTTCTTTTGCATTCCCTACCACCAGGGACTCAGGGATGCTTTGATGAGCTGTGCAGAATGAAGGTTAACAACAACATGGACCTGTTATGACAGTCTCCCCTTTCCTTTGCACAGGTAGAGGTGCTTCATGTCTTTGGCTGGCCATGTACACTCCAAACCCATTAAACCAATCAGTATCTCCTGGTAACAAAGATTTAATTTCTCAGAAGAAATTAAAGCCTTCTCAAAGAAGTTACAACTATAGATTATGGGAATAAACTACAAATTAGAGATTTTAATTTTATTTCTTTTCCAGGACATGCAACGTTACATTGATTGTTTTCTACAACTCTCTCTGGACCCTAACAAAGAATAAAATAAAAAATAATGGCCCCATAAATGCTCATCTAGTCCTTGATGATACATATTTTATTTAATGTTTCTTCATATCTGAATAAAAAAGGAAAAAATCCAGGTAGTTATCTCTTAATGGTGTGCGACATCTACAAAGCAAAACCAGAAACTCAACCCTGCAGTAAAATGCAAAAAATAAAAATAGCCTTTTTTTGCTTTAGAAAGCAAACTAGGGGTGAATTTTATTTGAAAAGGCAAATCATATCACTGCAGTCTGAAGTTAGGTAACAAAACATGAAATAATTAAAATACATTTCCAGATCATAATCCTAATATTCAAGATCTAGCTGAAGAACATTTGTAATATTCTGTATGTTGGCTTAAAAAAGCTCTTGGCCTGGTGTTTTTCATTTGCTCTGTTATTGCATACTTTTGGTCATGGCCAAAGTAAAGCGAAACTGCAGGTGCATTTTTTGAGTCTAGTTTTCTCCTCAGTTCCTTTCCAGTCTTCTGTTGGGTCAGCTGTTATTTAACCTGATCTGTGACTCCATTGTCTTTTTCTTACTTTCATATGTTTATTTATTTCTTTAATCAAAGAAGTTTTTGCATCAGTCATTTAATCTAAAGAAGTTACTATGGCTAATTGTGAGCTGGGGTCAGCTGTCCTGGCTGTGTCCCCTCCCAATGTCTTGTGCCTCCTCAGTCTCCTCACGGGTGGGTCGGGGTGAGAGGCAGAAAAGGCCTTGATGCTGTGCAAGGGCTGCTTAGCAGTAAGGAAAACATCCCTGTGTTATCAAGACTGTTTCCAGCACAAATCCAAATTCTGTAACCTGCTGCAGTAGCCACATCAGATGTTTCAGAGAGAGATGTGAAAGCTTGAAAATAATCCACACTTCATTACTTATCTCATATTTCTCTTTTTCCTGTCCTCCTTCCTTCCCCAGGCTGAAACATGCAATTTCATTTCTTTAAAACTGTTATTGACTGTAGTATCTGGATATTCTTTATTCCCACTAAATTCAGCCCTTTTAAAAACAAATAGGCACACACGCTTGCTGAAATCTTGGCCCAAAAGGGTTTCTGTAGCAAGCAGTTTTATGCCTGATTTTACACTGTGCTTTAAAACTATTTGTCACCTTCAAAATAGTTTTGAATTTTCCATCATTTAACCTAAATGAACATATCCTTATTTTTCTACTTTATAAAATAGGAGTGTACATTCCTGACCTAGACAAATCTCTATTTAACACAGCAATTTTTCCAGTGATCATTTAAGCCAAGTTTTTAGTATAGCTAAGCAACTCACTGATGTGAATTTTCTGCATAGGTTACAATGTATACCTGGTAATCCTCTGGAACAGTGGCTGGCTTTAGCTCTGACTGTGAATACCATTAGACAGATCATTTCTGAGTTTTGGGATACCTCTCATAACCTGTAATATCGCTCACAACCCTAATCCCTACATCTTTCCTTGCTACAGCAGTTCAACTCCTGAGAGTCCAGGGAGTACTTTAAAGAGATTTGTGAAAGATACCATAGTACAATATGGAATACAAAAGCCCACAAATGGGAATTTTTAACAAAAGTTTCTGAATAAGTTTCAGGAATCCATGCACTGACAACATTTGACAACCAGAGTAGCAAAATATGCTTTACTTTTTCCACACAACATTAAACCAAAAAACAATCAAGACAAAAAACAATCACTATCAGTATTATGTCACGAACAGATTCATCAGTTATCTTTTAGATACAAAGATCTTCAACAAGCACTGACACTTTAGATCTGTGAGCTTATTCTCAATCCTACCCCCTACAAGTAATTTGTAAATGTATGCCTCCATTTCTCATAAATATGCTTAGAGAAGACCAGAGAACTAATCTGAGAAACAGCAAAAGCACATACATGTACAGTTCAACACTCAAATTCATTAATATGAAATTGGGAGGAGTCAGACAAAAAGTTGAAATACAAGCTAAAAGAAAGGCAGAGCTTGCAAATCTTCAAAGGCAGCATCTTTCAGGTTGATATACTACAATTTATTCTTGAATTCATCAACAGTGATTTTGAACATGAAAAAGTGAAATGCAAATTTTTGTGTTTCTCTGCCAAATCTGTATTTGGGGTGTGGTGGGAAGGAAAGCAGGGATGAGAGAAATATTAAGATTATAAAGTCTTACAATTAAATTGAGCCAGAAAATTCCTTTTGATTCTCTATATCTAAATCCAATTTTCATTCTTTTTTTCCGTATGTTCTCAGAACTTAAATGACAACTATTACAGTGGGGCAAGAGAATACCCACAGAAGTAGAAAGTTTAACAAAATATATATAGAGAGTTTAATTTTGTATTTATGTCACATTCCTGTCCTTGGACCATCCTTCTAAGGGGCTGCTTTTGTTCTGTTTGTGTTATATCCCATTAATGTTTCTATGACTAATTTTAAGGAGGGTTAAACCAGAAAACCTCTTAAATAAACTTGGGAACACAGTTGGATAACACCTGAAAAGAATATTTAAGACATCGAATGTATTAAAATATTTAAATTTTGTCAAAGACACATATTTTCACTTTCAGAGTCTACTGTAAATAACCCAAGGAAATAGCTAGCATCATGCTCTGCTGTGAATGAGTAAGTTTAGGATTTCTCTTTCTTTTAAACATACGGCCACTTATTAAAGTCATCATGCCTCACACTCTTGTTAGAGCCCAAGAGGCTACTCCTTTCTTTACCTGTTGCCTAATTGTCCTTGAGCATAATGTGAGCACGTTTTGTGTTTGTCCAGGTCAACACAACAAATGACAAAGACTTGAAGGGGGCACATGCAGGGTCCTCAACTCCGTGTATCCTCTGACAGCAGGGAATGGAACCAGCTGAAGCTGGAAACTCATGGGAAGATGCTTTGTGTCACCACGGCTTGACACAAATCCCATCACACACTTTAAAACTGGTTACTGTATCTGCCATATCCTGGTGCAGGCTGAGTTCATTAGCATAGCTCGTTATTGTTTCTTGGCTTCTTGCCCACATTCTCAGACACTAACTACTTTAGATAATTTACATGTTAGTACTAGTGTCCCACTAGAGTAATTCCTACTATTGTATTCATTTAAAGGCAACCCATTCCACTCAGCAGGCTGGCACCCAGCTAAGAACAGGGACATGCAGTGTTTGGAGACTGGCAGCAGCTGCCAGCAGCTGGATTTTTGCACACGAGCACAATAATCCTGATGAGGCAAAATGATACCGATTGATTCATCCATCAACCCCTTTGGGAATCCAGTTGAGGTCTGCATCTCTAGTCTTACAAATATTACAATCTCACATAGTGGCCTTAGAAGTATATTTTTTTCTAATATCCAACCTAAACCTCCCCTGCCGCTTGTTACCTGTGAGAAAAGATGCCTACAACCTCCTTCCAGGCAGTTTTAGAGAGTGATAAGGTCATCCCCCTCAGCCTCTTTTTCTCCAAACTAAACATTCCCAGCTCCCTCAGCCGACTTGTGCTCCAGACCCTTCTTGAAATGTTACATACAGAGTTGACTAGTTGACAACTAGTTGTCACCAATTAGTTTTCAAGAAAACAGGTTAATGGAGACCTTTACAGAATAGACATATTCTTTTTCCAAATGGTTACTAATAATTTACTCCATCGCCTATGATTAATTTGAGTCTTAAAGTAAAGGTCTAGGCAATAAGCTTGTTATAGCACTGAGGTTTTTCAGAAGCTATTGGTTAACATCTCAAATTAACTGGAAAATTATTTGCATATGGTTTTACTTTCCAGTAAATAAAATCTTCTCTCCCCAGACCTGTTATTTGTGTATGAGTAAGAGTGAACTGAAAACATCTTGCAATTTGGAAATTATATAATGAAGTAAAAAAATACAAAGGCCTCAATCTGACCCCCCCAAAGTTTTGCTACTTCACAGTACTTATATTACTGGCATCAATACTCTTTGCTTCTCTAATCAATGTGGTAAGTCTAAAAATCTCCCTGGATGGGAAGTTTCATCCAACTGGCTAGAGAAGAGCCATAAAGTTTACAAAGTGATTCATGAAATGCAATACAATAAATCATTTCCCTAACTAATATTATGGAAATAAGCAAATATATATTAACATTGAATTTAGAAATATAGGTGACAAAAGAAATTTAGAATACTTTTCTTTATGTCTCATAATTCAGTTTGTAGCAGCTTTTTTTCTCACTAGAAAAAAAATCAGATTTAATGCAGACTATTAAGGTGTTACCTTTAACAGAAATACCAGTTTAGTCCCTTTTACAGTAGTCTACATTTCCAGTTCTCTGGAGGCACGTGATTCATTTTGAAATGCACGTGAACCCTATGTTTTCAACTAAATGAATTTACAACTATCTCAAAGCAGGGATGCAAGAGCCTAGATGTTCTCTGTATTGACAGAAATGCCTGTTTATGTATAAGAAATGCCTTTTTATGAGTAACTTTCACCTGGGAAACCACTACTAAAAATGAAAGTTTTGTCTCCATAGGAAAAAAACCCACTTACTATTCAGTTGTCCCAAAGTTTACCTTATATTTTCCTAATCAATCTGAAACATGAAGATTTACAGTCGAATGTTCCTAGCTCTTAATTCCTCCTTCATATTCTACAATTATATCTTGCTGTATGTTTTGTGATTCCTAATAGCAAACAGACATCGATATCTTATTTCCTACCAACATTCTTATCAAAAAACATATTTACATCCTTTGTCTCAATAGCTGGAAGACAAAAGAATGAGTCTTCATGGAAGTCAGCTGTTTTCTGAGATTTAAGTGTTTTTACACACTGTTTTACAGCATTCAATAGGTTTCCAACCAATAATGTCACACCCTGAAATTACTGAGAAACAATGATTTTAAATTGTGTTTCAAGTCATTTGTCAGAAGTGCCATTACTAGAATCATATTATCGTAAATGGTTTGGGTTGGAAGGGACCATAAAGATCATCTAGTTCCAAACCCCTTGCCATGGGCAAACACACTTTCCACTAGACCGGGCTGCCCAGAGCTCCATTCAGCCTGGCCTTCAATGCTTCCAGGGATGGGGCAGCCACAACATCTGTGGACAATCTGTTCCAGTGCCTCACCACCATCACAGTAAAGAATTTCTTCCCAAGACCTAATACAAACCTTCCCTCTTTTAGCTTAAGGCCATTCCCCCTTATCCTGTCACAACATGCTCCTGCGAAAAGTCCCTCTCCAGCTGTCTTGCAGGCCTCTTTTAGTTACTGTAAGGCTGCTCTAAGGTCTCTCCAGCACCTTCTCTTCCCCAGGCTGAGCAGTCCCAACACATCATTTTTTCATAGGAGAGGTACTCCAGCCCTGGGATCAACATAGTGGCCTTTCTGGACTCATTCCTACGAGTTCATGTCCTTCTTATATTGGGGGCCCCAGAGATAGCCTCAGTATCCAAGCAGGGTCTCACAACAGCAAAGTGGAGGGACAAAATCACCTCCCTTGATCTGCTATCCATGCTTCTTGTCATGCAGTCCAAGACATGGTTCTGTGCTGCAAGGAGTCATTGCTGAGCCACCCACAAACACCCTCAAGTCCTTCCCCCCTGGGTTAGTCTCAATCCATTCAATCTGCTCCCCTCCCCAGCCCGTACTTGTGCTTGGAATTCCACGATCCAGTTGCAGGACCTTGCACTTGGCTTTGTTGAATTTCATGAAGTTCACACGCGCCCAGCATTGAAGCCAGTCAAGATCCCTCTGAATGGCATCCCTTCCCTCCAGCATGTCAACTGCACCACACAGCTCTGGTGTCATCAGCAAACTTGATGAGGGTGCACTCAATCCCATTGTCCTGTCATCAACAAAGATGTTTCACAGCAGTGGTCCTGGTATTGACCCCTGAAGAACATTTCTTGTCCCTCCTCTTCAGTTAGACACTGAGGACTGACTGTGACTCTTTTAGTGTGACCATCCAGCCAATTTTTTATCCACCAAGTGGCCCATCTGTCAAATCCATGTTTCTGTAGTTTAGAGACAAGCATATTGTATGGGACAGTGTCAAATTCACTTATTTGAATACATCTCCTAAGTAGTGTTTCAGTGCGAGCACAGAACATAGAAATTTTCCAGATTTTCCTTGTCAGAGTAGCTGTTTTCTCTAGACTTTAGTTCCTGATTTTTGTCTTCCATGTGGGAGGATGCACCAACAGAAAGCATGTAAGATCTCTTCTAAACTAGCCAGCAAAGAATATATATATCTTGAATGGCAACAGGATGATAAAGCAAAAGATATCAACCATCTGATTTCAAGGTAGTGCTTGCTTAGACACGGTAAATAAAATAATCACAGTTTCCTCTGAGCACTGACAGTGCCCTACTGGGAGATGTGAGCCTGAAAATACTACTATTCAATATGCAGACCCACTCTATGGATTTCTCACAGCTATAGGTACTGGGCTGCTATCAATAAAAATATCTGTGGAGAGGAAACATGAATTCTAAAAGCATCAGAATCTTTGAAAGAACACTGAGGATTTAACCTTCACATGGTAAAAGCACAGTATGGAACTAAAGAGATGCTATAAAATCCTCTAGTAATACACATGGCCTGCTGTTGGGAGGATGTTCATGATGAGGAAAAAGGTCAATGACAATGATGGGCAGTGAGAACTGCAAGAGGACATGGGATCCAGAGTGGGGTTCTATTCCCTTCTATTACCATGAAAGACTGCCTAAGGGGTGAAAGTCTTCTCTGAGTCCTCTACAGCCACTGCAACAAACATTTCCTTCTTTCTGTCCTTGCCCCATTTTGGGCATAGTTGTGCCGTATTCTTTTAAAAAGTGACAGGGCTATTTGACTTCCTATGGAACATTCCTACAGAGAACATCCACTGGACTTGCTTAAGGGGAGCGAGTCCCAGAGCATAGGAAGCAAGAGCATCCCACATTAAACTTGGTTACCCCCAGATCATACAGAATGAGTGTAACATGAAACAGGGACTGCAGCAGTCAGTCTGCCCTCAGAAATGAGAGAAGGACATTTCCCAAGGACCAGAGGTAACCGAGGAGAACTGGGCAGACTCAGCCACAGAAACTGAAACCAAATTTCAAGGACAGGGAAAACTGGAGCTGAAGGAATGAGTGATTTAAAATGCTTTTAATTTCCATTCTATCTGACTTTGTTGCTTTGAATTCTTCCTGTTTACAAAGTTTTTAGTTCATATCATAACGACATAGAGCATTTTCCTACCTTAGTTACAAAGCTTTTTTAGCTTCTTTGAGGAGCTCATGGTCAAAACAGATTCACCTTTAATGTCTGTCTGACACAGGGTCCTACCACTGTCCATCAGCCTCTGTAATAAC
Organism: Serilophus lunatus; assembly: GCA_013399895.1. Classification (NCBI taxonomy): domain Eukaryota; kingdom Metazoa; phylum Chordata; class Aves; order Passeriformes; family Eurylaimidae; genus Serilophus; species Serilophus lunatus. The sequence goes on from VXBA01002744.1 coordinate 99,292, forward strand.
GCCCTTATTCACACTATCCTGATGGACATGCTTTAGATACCTGCTCAGCATGATTTTCTGGTTCAGCACATGGCTGCAGCCCTGTAAGAGTGAAGCAATGGCTCAGAGGTTCTCCACCTGCAGCAGCTGCCTCACAGACTCTCATGTTAAGCAGCTGGGTGAACTGATAGGAAAATAGCAAACACTTCATCAAAGGAAGTCCTTCAGCACAGATACATTGCCATGATTTTTTATTTTTTTTTAATGACATAGCATTTCCTCATTAAAAGCAGCTCTAGCTATGATGAACAAGGCAGGCTCTAACTAATCTGAAAAACTAATTGTTCTGTAATGGCATCCAGCAGAAAATTACAGAATAAATAATAGCTGAAAGCCTCACATTACCATTTGGTAATTTTCCTGAACCTAACTGGAAGAGGCAGCTTGGCCATTTCCAGGCCTTCCATCAGCTGAGCTGATTAGCCCATGATCACTGCTGAGCACTGTAACTTAACTTGCCTGTCACTGGGGGCACTTGCTGCCAGCTGAGCACACTCACACGGACAATTAGCAAGGCTCAGCCAACATGTGATAACTTGTTAAGCTGAAGTAATGTTTATTTTTCCTTTCAGGCCTCACACTAAGAAGCAGTGTGAAGTAAAAGAGGTTTTGAGAAATAAATGAAGGAAATCTCTGCCATAAAGGAAAAACTAGGATCTTTCTTCCCCAGCTTGCATGTTAAAACTGAGAGAAAGCCTTGAAAAGTGACTTGTTTTGCTCTACTCAGCTTATAGTTTTATATAGAACTTCTACAAATTAGCAGAACACCTCTGTTTTAGGCCTAAACTAAAAATAAGTATGTATTGTACATATATAAATATATAAGATCTATAATCCCATTACAAAATGTATACCGAATTCAGTAGATACACCGGAGTACTTACTGCAATACAGTTAAAATAGATGAGTTCCTTATCTTGGCCATTTTTAAAGTGATATAGGAAAAAAGGGTGAAATTCATTATTTAATACTCATTTCCCATCTTTATGAGAATTCTGTCATTGTGACCTACCATGGGAACATACAAATTCTGTGTATTTTGTGAGAATACTAATGAGAATGCACTCTGGCTCCAAAATAGTTTTACTTTCAGTGATAGATATGAAAGTTACTTGAAATCAAGTTATCATTAGTTGTAATTCTTAATGTTGTGGTAATTATTGTAACAGGAATGTAACTGAACATTTTGGTGATTAAAAAAAAGAGCTGTATCAGAACTTGGCATTTTATTAGCAAAACCGAACACACTGCTTCTCCTATGTCTTTCATATTGGGGGTCCAATTTACTTTTTTTCCTAAGTCAGATTTGAACAAGCTTCTTCATGTTCAGGAATTTATCACTTCAGCAGAACCCCGCCTCCAACACCACATACCAAAGTAAACCCACACCCAAAACCCCCAAACCCTGTTTTGCATTATAACAATTTACTTGCATCACATAAGGAACTTTAAGTATTAATGAACTGAGACAAACTGTGTAAGAAAGGTCCTGCATATCCTGCTAGAAGGTAAGCTTAAGTGAAATTAACTGAAAATTTGAATGCAAGGCTTAGCACCATACTTCTAACAATGAATCTAGTGAGAGTCTCTCCTCGTCATCCCTCTCATTGCCAAACATATCTTTGTAGATGAACATTAACTGACAGAGGAAGTAACAACGTGGGGGAAAATACCCTCCACAGCCAACAAAACCAAACACCAAAAGACAACCTTAGAACAAACTTTAGCCAGAAATCAAAACAATTTCCCTCAGTACTGCCAATATGTTTATGGAATCACATGACCGAGAATGGAACAAAGCCAATTCAAACTACTATGGCATAAACAAATCTGAAACTGGAATAAGAGAGGCACAGGGCAAACAGCTGCTCAAATTAGATAAGACAAACTTACGCTTGTTGTGTACGCAGCTTCAGGGTCGTCCTCTAACACTCGCGACAAACCAAAATCGGAGACTTTACACATGAGGTTACCATTGACCAAGATATTTCGTGCTGCCAGATCCCGGTGTACATAGCCCATGTCAGAGAGGTACTTCATACCAGATGCAATCCCCCGCAGCATGCCAACCAGCTGGATCACTGTGAAGTGGCCATCATGCTTCTGCAAGTAAAGATGCAAGTTCAAAGAACGTAGCTACTTTTCGCTAATTTCATTCTAGTGATATTAACTGCAGCTCATATTTAAAGCACACTTTTAACCTATCCAACCAACCTGCCCACTGCAAACTTGGTTTTTCAAGTATTTAACTTGGTCTGCAGTGCGTGCCCTCTCGTCTCTCATTGTGGAGTTTATCCCCATTTTCTTCCACATTTTCACACATTTCACAATCTTCCTACTGATAACATTTAATGACTCTTATATGTGGTTACTAAGAACACCTCCCCCAAACGTTATTATTTAGTACAAGGAGAGAAAGTACACTAAAATCCCCTTTTCATCTATTACTCCATGGCCTCAGGAAACAAAGAGCTCTCTTTTTATTGTCTCAGCCTTGATTGTCTGCATTGAGGTACTGCTGCTACTTCACTTCTTTTTTGGGGGGGTGGGAAGTGGAACAGCAGGGGCTGAGGGGAGGGTTTGTTGTCTAAAAAAAAGAAAATATTGCAAAACAATCCGGAAAAAGTTTGGAGCATTATCTCATGTCTGTTCTGCACCTAACACCATATAATCTCTAAATACTAGATTAAAAAGGAGATTTGGGCTGAAATTCAGGGTTTATATAGCATTTCTGACATCCTTCTGGAAGAAAGCCTGTTAAGCTCAGACCCATGAATGCATTAAGCTGCTTAACTCCTGTGGAAAGGTACTGGTGTTGAACATGTAAATAAGAGTTATGTCATTAACCACCCTTGTCCGTCTGGTCAGTCTTGCTGGGCCTCGGTTTCCTCATCTGCAGCATTAATGTTAAAGCTTCTGTACATCCTGCGTCAGGTGGCTCCTGAATTATATGGCAGTGGGGACCAAGTGAGTACATGTACAGGAATTTGATTATGGGCTCTTTGCCTTGTTGAGGTCTGCCCTATCTACAATTTACAGCAGAATGCTTACAGGAGTATTTTTGTGACCTCAGCTGGCAGACATTTAGCTTCTCATGGATTATTCAGTGAGTGAGGCTTTTATGTTAGCAAAGCCAGCCAAACAAAAACAAACAACTCTCCCTTGCAAGCAAGTTAACTTTCCATTTTTTCTTTCAATACCCTTAGCAGCGGGCTAAAGACAAGTAGCAATGTTCTGATCATCATTCAGGACATTTTTACTGCTTAGCTCATACATTTAAGCAAGATGAGCTTTGTAGGGAAGAAGCTAAAAGCAAGCTTAGTAGATTCATTAGATTCAAAAAAGCAACAGGTAAAACTGTATGGACATGCTTAACTTTATCCCTGGTCAGCAAAGTATTTCAGCCTTTCCATGATGATTCAATGATTTGGGGCCTATATCCAGCTAGTCAAAGTACGAACATTTAAAGAATAAATTTAAAAAACAGAAAGAGAAAGGAAGGTAAAAGATACCAACACATCTTGTCAGCCAGAATATCTCACAGCCTCGTTAGACTTCCCAGCAACACTTGTACTTAAGGAGCTGTGCATTCTCAATTGCCAAACACCACAGCCATAATGCACTAAACACTTCTTTGAAATCAGCTATTTACAATTGATTTACAGCCACTTTTCACCTTGAATGTTCTCACTAGTCTTTTTGTGTCAGTGCTCTAGAGCCTTTCTAAATTCTCCATGCAAAAGTGGAGGCAGCTCTCTGCAAGCAATCATGCCACATCTCCCCTTGTTATCTCCATCAAAGCCACCTGTGAGCAGATAGTTCTGCAAAGGACACTCAGCTGAGGGTCAAGACACAAGTGTGATAACCAGACATTTCACAAAAGGCCTCTTATGGGCCTTTGACATCCTCTATCACAGGTTTCTATCACAACAGTAAGGGGAACCTCTCAGAGTTCAAAACATACAAGTGACAGATATTTTAAATAAAAACATTCTATCTAGCAGTTAAGCAAAGAGAAACAAAAGATTATATTCTTAAATACTTTAAGCTGCTTCCAATAAAGAAAGGACATGAAATGTATGCAATGTTTTATGTAATGAAGCCACATGGGATTTGGGTTTTGCTTTCTATTTAATAATTCTAAATATTCAATTGACTCAAAATTTATAAAGCTGGTTGACAACAGTCAATGCTTTTCACACTTATCGTGTATGGATAACTTTTTTTAGCTAACTGTAGAATTAGAATTTGGAACAAAGTGCCAGCACCTGACTTTTGCTAAATGACCTATCAAACCTTTTCCACATCCACAACAAAGTACCAAACAAAACCAAACCTCTAGATTTCACCTCTTCCTTACACACCTTAACATCTCCATTCTTTCAATAAATTTGCAACAAGTTCCTTAACCTCTTGTCCTCTCAGATCACAAGCATTCATCCTTCCTTTTTTAATTTCTGCTCTTTCAAATCTAGACCCTGCTTTACTGATTTTTCATGAAACATAACCTTTTTCTACTCTTTCCAAATCTTAGTATTTGCCTTGCCAGTAGAGTGTTAATGCCTGAGTTTAAAATAATCTCATGCTTTTGCCATTCTCTCCCTCCTTCTTTCAAATTTCTTTCAGCTTCTGCCTTGACCAAAAAAGTTCAAGCTTCTTATCTTCAACTTTAAGGAAATGACAGACTTGCTAACATACCACTTGCAATTTTATTCTGTCTTCCTTCTCCCTCTGTACATTTCTCAGACTCCACTGCTGCATCTGTTTCCTCTGACCCTTCTCATGTTTCTCTTACATTGTTTCACTGCCAGCCTTGCAGGTGGAACAACTACATTTTTCCTGTCAGCAAAAGTCTTCTCTCTCTCATTGCTTCTGCATCAGTTTCATGCCAGTTGTATCCCCATACAATCTATAAACTGTTATCTTTTAATATATCAAAATATTTTTCTAATGTACGTTGATTTGGATACAGAATATGGGGCATATTCAACCCTTGGAAAATTCAACTTGTTTGATGAAATTATAGCAGGTATGAATCTGGCCTCATATTTTTCAGCATTTGTAAATCCTCAAGTACAATCCTTTGGCGACTTTACATTACCTTGTTTCATTTGCTTTTTATAAAGGGACATAAAACACTCATCTGAATGACAAGGTGGTTTGTACTCAGGGCTTTATTCTGTTTCCCATAGCTTAGATTTGAAATATGCTTTTGGTAGGATTCCCACTGGGCTGTAAGGGTGTTAATCAATACTGGCAGCAATTCAGACCTCAGTGGACTTATCACATTTATCCTATCATTCCATTAAATTTTAATCAGGATATAATGGCTTTAATAAATAAACTTTTCTCAGCAGCTGAGTATAGACGCAATATCTGAGTTGTTGCCATTGCATTTATGCAGCCCTGGAAATGCCCTGAAAATATGGTGGTTTTTTTCATTCAGCTACAGTTGTTTACTTTTGAAAACCTTATGTAAGTCAAATATTCTCCTTCTGTTACAGACCCTTCGAGAGCACTGACATATAATAGGCCAATGAAGAGGATCAGTTACTGGAGGGGTTGAAGGATGATATCCAAAGTTTCTCTCATTGTTTTTGCTTTCTAGTTTCCAGCTCCAGAGTGCACTAGTTCAGTGCTTTCCTACAATCCTGTAGGATTTTTCCTCTTCAAGTTTTTTCTATTTTACCACTAAGTAACCTTTTGGAGGACTGTTTCTGGACCTCTGTGTATTCCAAACTCCACTTATTTCTTTGCCATGTAAGTCAGAGCATTTTTATGCCTTTATTCTCTGAGCAGCATGCAGGATTTGCTATAGGTCTAAATATTTTACTGCAGATTATTTAGATCTTATTTTAGGTGGAGAATAGCATTGAGAATGATGTGTCTGTATCTAACTTGGATCATATTCACCAGTGACAGCTCCTACTGGTCACTATGTGTAAGATGTAGTTTCTGCTATGCATTTGTTGTTACTGTCCTACCATGCAAAGTAAATGGTAGAACTTTATCAGGGTAAAGCTTCCAAATTTCAAGATGCAACTTGGTATTTTTTGGAAGTATAACTCATGCTTCATACTATCGAGTGTATCACACTCAGGTTTCTTTTAATGGTAATGAATGGGATTAACTGATAATTTCTTCAGTCAACTATTAACAGAGTTCCATACAGATTTAATTCATTATTATTAATAGGTTCCATTAATTCAATTAAATCTGATTACTTGAGTTCATTTTAATTGCTAACCAGTGATCCTGAGTGACTCTTCAACCATTAAAAATATGACAAATCTTTTTATTATTAAAAATATTTGCAAGATTAACCCCTTCCAAAGTTTATTATGAGATGCAGTAACCCCTCCCTAATCTAGACAGCACAGCAGTAGTAGCCTTGTAACCTGTGGTCCTGCCTTCCTCACTTGGCTACAACAGCAAAAAACAAACGTCCTGAAATAAGTAGTTGTCTCTGCCCACATTGGTGCACTGGAATACAGCTGGCACAGAATCACAGAACTGGAAGGGACTTTGAGCAAGGAATAAATCACTCCTCATCCTATGTCATTCCTGACATGCTTTTCTAACCTGCACTTAAAGACTATTAGGGCAATTCTTTCTTATCCTATACCATACCTTAAATAAGGTATGGCACAGATTTCAATTCCTCTTTGCAACTGGTTTTTATGGCCATGAAGACTAAATACCTCCCTTGCCCTTTGGGCTTCACATTGATTCAGTCCACAGATCTCATTTGCTTGGCAACTATTCTTTTTGATTTAGTTGTAGATTTTGCTCACCTCCCCCATACAGTTCCTGAAGAATTTAGGTCCAAACAAGTAGTATTCTGAGACCTTGCCAATGTAAAGTAGAGAGACCTTGCAGGGGATACTCCTATTTCTAGATTCCATGGTGCCATTTGCATTTGTCACAGCAACACAAATGCCCCTGACCTACTGCAAATTCTAGAGTAATTTATTTCAGCAGACAGTTATTCTCTGTCCTCTACTCTGTAGTGATTATTCCAGACATAGTGGAGTATTGTGCCTTTGTCCTTACTTATTTCTAATTAGTTGCTGAATTGTTTCTTAATTTTTTTTTGTGATGATTTTAAATTCTAGCTCTATCCTGCTGTCTGCTTGTGTTCCTACTCAGCTTTGTTTTGCCTGGAAATTCTAAAATTTAGTTGAAGTCTCAGGATCCAAAAATTTAATAAAGATATGGGGAAACACAGACTGCAGAACAGCCCTACCTTATATATCTTTCCATCTAAATTCAATCCATCCAGTATGTCACCAATACAGTGTCCACCAGCAGAAATTTCGTGAAGATCGTATTTCCCTAGCTGCTCATAAGGATCTCACGTGAGAGTTTCAAAGTCTTACTAAAGTCAAGGTTTATGAGACCAACTTCTCCCCTACCTACAAAGCCTGCACCCTGTTACAAAAGGAAACCAGACTGTTTGACAGAATTAGTTCTTGACAAATCCATGTTGGCTCATACTTATCTTGCTGTTATCTTTATGGTGCTTATAAATACTTTTTGATAATTTGTTTCAGAAATCTTACAGCTGTTGGCATTAAGCTGACTGGCCTGTAATTTCTTGGCTTCTCTTTTACCTTCTTTTAAAAGATGTTACTGACTCTGTTCTGATCCTCTGGTTTATTATGTATTCTTGACAAATTCACAGAGGTAAAGAGCACGCTGAAAGAGTCCACATTACCTACCAAGTTCTTTCTACGTTCAAATACAAGGCAGTTTGTAATAAATTTCTTGTTGCTCGGTAGTAAGAATATCTGCATATTAAAAGCACCCAGCATTTCTAAACGAACTTCTCACAGCAGCATCAAAAATACTTTTTTCTACCTCCTTTAAGCAAGGTAAAACATTGCTTGAGAACAAATGTTGGCTCTGTAGCATCAGCTTCTCAGCGTAATCTTAGATCACATAAATACACGCTGCTTACAATTTCATTGTTAAGGTAATACATTCATTCAAATTCACTTTTTAATTTCTCAATCTGAATTTGTTTCAGGAAAAAAAAAAAATAATTAATCAGCAGTTTCCAGTGCAAATTTTCTTTTTTACAGAGCAATTTTTGGAAACAAAATGCCACCTTTATCCTGCCGGGAAAGGAACATGATTCCAGTAAATAAAAGTTCTTGTGAATGCTGTGTGTGAAAGCAAAAGGAGGAGTATTAGTTATGAGCTCTAGTGTTGTTGCCTCTCTGAATGTAGATAAATAATAACAGGAACCATTAAACTTGGAAAAGGCCATCTGGCTTCTTTTCCCCAGAGCTGCCTCTGTCTAGTAAGGCCATGTTAGATGGATATACAACACATACTTTACAACATTGCTTTGTAGAACTTGCTACACGTCTTCATTTTTCTCTTTTCTTCCTTTCCCCCAAACTTGCTAAATGTAGGTGTCTGCAGCAGCAGCAGCTAAACTTTAGTTGAAAGAAGGGTGAGCCTGATAGCAAAGCTGCTCTGAGAATAACTTCATAACGATTATTGCAAGAAAGAGCAATATATCATAATATTTTCTCCGTCTAGTAACACTTATCTTAGCCTCTGCTAGACTGGCTTGAGAGATTAAAATTTGGAGCTGAATTCCAGGGTTTCATTTGCTGCACAGTCTGCTGCAGTTAGTGCACTCAGGCAATTAAGTACATTTCTTATAGATTCTTTGAAAGAGAAAAATATGTTTTACCTACTGTTTTTCACCTACTATGCATGCCTGTAAATAAATCTAACTATCTTTTTACAAGTATTTTAATTTTCTGAAGTGAACAGAAATATATCAGAAGTCTTTAGGTAGGAAAAGAAGCATTACAATGGCAAATAGTAACAATGAAGAAAGCAACATGACCCTGCGATTACCTAGGTAAATGCATCCCTTCCAGCTCTGAGATTCAAAAAACTGGGAAAGACTGGGGCACCTTTCTAACCTAAACATCTGTCTATTCAGAGTACAGTCATGGGAAGATGCTGCAAAACCTGAGGAGCTTTCTTTTCCACTGTAGTGGTTTAACCCGGGCTGGGTGCCAGGGGCCCACTACAGCCACTCTCTCACTCCCCCTTGCCCAGCTATAGAGGAGAGAGAGAATATAATGAGAGGTTCCGTTATTTATGATAAGGACTATAGCAAATTCTTTCTTAATCACCGTCACAGGCAAAACAAGACTCCATATGGGAATAATAATCAAATTTATTACTAACAAGATCAGAGCTAAGAGTGAGAGACTAAAAGACACCTTTTACCCCCCACCCCCCTCCTTCTTACATTCAACCTATTCTCCCGCAGCGGTCAAGGGAAAAAGGCAAGGTGGGGGGGGGATGTTGCTGTGGTCAGCTGCTGTTCTCAGCCGCTGCTTGGGGAGAGGAGTCCTTCCAGTCACATTCCATGGGGTCAATCCCTCACAGGATACAGTTCTTCTCACAAACTGCTCCGGCGAGAGTCCATCCCATGGGCAGCAGCCCTTCACCCACAGCTGCCACATGGCTCACATTCCACAGGGTGCAGTCCCTCAGGCACAGGCTGCTCCAGCGTGGGCCCCATGAGCC